>DWLS01000634.1:0-28067 GCA_018246255.1 Pachliopta kotzebuea
CCTTTTGTGAAAATCCTTATGTACTTTCTTTTTTTGTAACTCTGTGATAGTGCACAATAAAGTATATTTGTATTGTAATCTCTATGCGTCGAGAGTACAGTGGTCCTGTGTATACCGTCTTAACCAGCGCCTCGTTGTTATGGGCTAGCGTGTCACTTACCATCAGGTGAACGCCTCCCTCGTCTCGTCCAATAAAAAATATTTTAAATTCTCTCTTACCCGAACAAATCAGAGTGCAATGTCGGACGCATACACACAAGAAAAGCAAACCAATAAATATACTCGGTAGGAGAAATAAAAAAGAAGAGTCCATTTTTATGAAATTTCCACAAAATTATTTAAACTGCTACAATTTTATAACTACATAAAATTTCTACAAATAATATATTAAGTACACTACATTTATGCATTGACCGTCATTATTATACACATTTAAATCACATTATTCACAATATGAAAGTAACAGTTCCGGTAAACCTTAGCGGTTACTTTAACCACGCGAAATGATATCAACAGAGGGGCCAATTATTAAAAAAGCACTCTCATATAATAGATAACTGTATCTAATCAACAATAACGTATCGTTAAAAGGTACACGAGTGGTTTTATGACGTAAATGTTTTAGGTTTTAGGATGACCTAACTTTTATAACAATATAGCAAAAATGTTACAAATAAAACTAGCATTTTTATAATTTATATAAATTTTTAATGATCGCAGGTATTAATATAGGTATCATTGATTTTAGAATGAATGCTACACGTTAAGTAATTAGTTTATTCGTACCAATTTATATCTACTTACAATATCTACTGGATTTCACATTTCACTCGACGACTTACTTAATTTTATTATCTACTGTGTCACTCAAATTATAACAAAGTAATGTTTACATACCAAATTATAAGCCAGTCTAGGCCTTAATTTATACCTAGACCAGGTTTTCAGCAACAAAGGCCTAAAATACAATGCATATAAATCATATGCAACATTATCAAATAATACTCCTCTTAAAAATTTACCGACAATAGCATAATAAAATAAAGATAGGTTAAAAAAAAAAAAAAAATTGCAGTACATGTTTTGGTTTTCCAATCCCACTCAAGGTTCAGTCGGACGTAGTTAAAAAGTCTTAAATAGTGGTCACACTACATGCAGTGTACTACAAGGTTTATGGTCTTAGCAACAAACAATAATATTATGAACAGTTAAAAATAACTTCGAATATTCCCTTTTGACATTTCATTGGTTAAAATTTTTATCGACAATTAGCTACTTTTCTCTCTTATAAATGATGATAGTTTCATATGTTAATTAGCAGAAACAGCGATGAAGTTCTGGTGGTAAATCTACTTAATGATAGTGGTTAGTTAGACTGGTTTTAAACCCCACATGTGTTCCGCCGTGGGTGTAGCTTTAGTATTAGGCAAATATAGGCATTGCAAAAATTACTTCTATTACTTTAAAGTCATTAAAATTAAGAGAGATTCTTCTGAGATTTTTTTAAAAGATTAAAGTATTTTACTGGTAGTAGGTCTCTATTGCCAGATACCATCGCAGCTCCTATTGCAGCAGTATTCTGCAAACATTACTGTGTCTGAGTTTGAAAGTTGAATCTAGTGAAATTACTGAGGTAACGAGACTTGACATATGTCTTCCGACAATGAGTGGAATGTAATGTTGTGTATACCACCTTAACTAGTGCGATGTTATAAGCATGTCTATTATTTACCATCAAGTGAGACTCGTTCATGTACAGTTAAGGAATCAAATCAAATAGAGATAATTATAAATTTAATTACTGATCGGTCATGGATAAGCAAACAGGAAAAGTATATGTATATATTGAGTAAGAATAGAGGAATAAAAATGTAGAATTGAACAAGGAATAGGTTAAAATTAAGTGAAAATTGTAAAGATGAGGCGGTTTTTGGCATGAGAGCATCGCCTCTCATGCCAAAAACGGGGAAGAGGAAGAGATTGGATGAAAGATAATGTAGAGTGAAAGGAAAGAATTTGGGAAAGCAGGAAATAAATAAGATGGAAATAGAAATAAATAAAGAGACCCATAGTCCCTTATCCACAACATGAAGGGGAACGAGTATAAAAAAAACTACCGATCGGATAGGGCATATAAATACATCTGATCAACATTTGAAGAGGGTTTCTATTTTTAGTCGCCTGATAATGATAACTTTGCGACCATTGTTTATTTTCAATGTCGCCATCTTCAAAAGTAAGGATTTATCTTATATACTTCAGGAAAGATTTAAATGATTACGTATAAAGAGATGATACCGAAGTGAGCTGGTGAACGCGTGGACTTGATTTTATCAGGTCAGATTAGGGTCGGATCTCTCAACGACTCTTGACAGAATATGACTGGTTCATTCTCTAGCTATTGATGGTGGAGGGCATAAAGCAGTTCCTCAAACGTCATATAAAAACGACTTTATAGAGGCTGTGGTTTAGTTTCATATCTTTAACCCTGGAAAAGATGAGGACAACCACCGAGTAGATTATAGTTTTAAAATGTTTCCGTAGAATCCTAACTTATAAGAAGATTAGGTATTTCTTCGAACAATAACACCAGATCCATAAAAATTGGAAGAGAACGAGATGAGAAAATTTACTGAAGAAGTTTTTTTTTAAGGTTTTCATTATGATTTTTTTGTGCCAAAAATTCTTCCCACTCATATCACAGTCATAAAACATAGTTCTATGTTTCTCTGTGTAAGATTAAGACAGTTTTGAATAGACCAAGTATCAGGTCACTTACCATCAGGTGAACGCCCTGTTCAACAAAATGTAACTCACAGTGTCAACAACCGTACACAATAAAACAAAACGATCTTAATAGATAAAAATGTTTAGATACGAGGACAAAAACATACTTCCTATACAAGATTATTTGAATAACTTTGAAATGTAGGTTTCGTCCGTTGAGATCATCGTCATCATTATCATCATCATCATCATCATTACCTATTTAAACAGATCTTCTACATATTGTTGCTTCTTAGTCGACTATTATAACAAGCTGAGAATAAATTAGCAGAGTATCGGAATTTGGGCAGCTAGTGAAATTACTGGGGTAAAGAGACTTAACCACTTTACGTCTCAAGGCAACGAGCGTTATGGGGTTTTGTTTATATCACCTTATCCAGGGCCTCGTTGCTATAGGTAAGCGTATCACTTATCATCAGGTGAACGCCTTGCTCGTCACGTCGCCCCATAGTATAAATAAAAAGGTTTTCTAACTCGTCGTACTTCATCAACCGATAGACTGGTGGAGATGAGCCTCCCCATAGTGGCGAGTTTTGAACCGTCACCCACCACGCTGGCTCAATGTGGGTTTGGAATCCAGAGCCTCGTTTGTTGATTAGCAGAATGTACGAGGAAATGAGGTTGGCTTTGAATTCCTTTAATTGTGTGGAGTCACTTATACCTCCGTCTCTCGTCTTTTCAACAGGGATCACATTGTTGATTGACGTCACACTGTGGTGTATTTGTCACTCGGATTAAGGTGATGAATAAACCGAATTTTATTTTCCCTCTTCAGTTTCAAGACTTAAGTTTTTATTAGGTGAAAAACTCGCTCTGGTCTTTTCGCTGTGTTTGAGTTTTATGATAGGCATCAGATTAATCATGTGCCAAATTAATTTACTATCTGCAATAGCTCGTTATAATGATAGCAGATAACGAAGCGTAATCTACCGCCGGTTCGTTATCGCTCGCACCAAATGACACACTTTCTGAATTAGGGCCGTCGTAAGGTGAACCCCCTGAGGCGATACTCAAAAGGGCATACCCCAAAATTGGCTTTTAACTATAATCCTCAAAACAAAAGTGCATGTTCGTCATCGTCGTCTTTATTTTAACCTAAAGATGATCACTCTTTGAAACAGGTTTAAGTAAATCAAAGTACGATACCATTCAATGATTTATCATTACTTCTGATACAGATGTTTTTTAATGCGTTCCTTCTTTGCATTTTGGGTAAGGGTCCTTTTTGTCTTTTCATTTTGTAACTCTTTTCTTTTTCTCTCTTTCAGATGTTAACTATTTCCTTAGTAACTTAGAGGTCTCTAGTTAAAGTAAACCAGAGACCACAGAACTCAAAGATACTGGAGAAGGATTGAATTTTTTTTCAGTGCTGCGTTTACCGGTTCCAGGCCGCCTCTCTAGGACATTACTGCTCCATGAGCCGTCAGTATTTCGAGCAATGTGGCCATTCTCACTTAAGTCTAGCAATCCTTAGAGCTAGATCGATGACCCTAGTTCTTTGTATCTCCTTATTTCCGATTGAATTGCGCAGAGATACTACAAGCATAACCCTTGGGAGATCCTCATAAGGTGAGCCTATGCTTCAGCGAAAGGTTACGAGACACCGTTGGATAAAGACAGCGTAGTACCGATTGGAAAGAAGATCTTTAGGGTAGGTATATGTCCAGTAGTAAGCGTTTATGTACTGATGATAAATGTTGCTTAGAACCCGCTTGCCTAACATCCTCGTAACAGCATTTCTGTATTCCGGCTATCAAATTATTTGAGCTAGAGTATTCTGGGTGAGCATCATTAATGACCTAATGGTCATTTAACGTCATACGAATCCAGGCCTTAGCCCATAGTATATAAAAAGTAAAGCTTATGAAAAGATAATCAATAATTGTTTCTAAGAGGTAACAAATTAACAGTTATCTCCTGTTATTCCTAGTCAAATGAGGATGAGAGGTATTCCATCAGTCGCAGTCAGGTATTGTAGAGAGAGATACCAGCAATATCTAAAGAGGAACTAGGAGGAAGATCCAAATGTATAAAATGTGATTTTTTAAACGACGAGACGAGTAAAGCGTTGTCCTGATAGTAAGTTATTCACAGCACCACATTACGCTCGTCGCCTTGAGACGTAAGGTGAAAAGTCTTGTTATTCCATAATATCTGTACTGTTTGTCAGCTGCAAAAGGACCTGCGGTACTAGACGGTCTCTGATAATAACGACCTGAGTAAAACTAACGAAGGTTCTTAACCTAGCGTCGATAAAGCAGGTATCTTTAAAAGATTCCCATCTGATATAAAAAACAAGGCCGCAAAGTTTATCTCCATAACCCTGCGGCAAGAACACCAACCGTTCGATTTAGATAAAGGTTTAAGAGCCGAATTAAAGCTATCTATCGATAATGTTGATACGTCAAGAGCTCATGATCACGCACCGATTGCCGTTCAATCCCTCATCACACGAACACATCGCAGCGCCGCCTGGGTCATGTGACCTGGTGTGTTTGTGCCAATTCCGACATCTCCATATCTATCATATTGTGTCCATAAATAGTTTTATCGTACAGATCTCATCAACCGGTAACTTCTTTATCAGCATTTAACTTGCGATATATATATCTGGTTTTATTTTGCTTTTATCTTTATTTACTTCGATAACGATTTATTTGAAATTGATGAAGATTAATTATAGGAAAAGAATAAATTCTATGTTTCTATATAGAATTTAAAAGTATTGAAGAAGACAATAAACTCATCAAGTCTTAAGATGACGACATAAAGTGGTTAAACTGAAAAAAATCTTTACAATTAAATTTTTTTTAAACGTTCAGGAGAAAAGGCAAGCATAGCCTTCACTTGATGGTAAGTGATCCTCTGACTTATAATATGGCGCTGGTTAAGATGATATACACAATACCATATTGCACTCATCGCTTGGAGATGTAAGATGTCAAGTCTCGATACCCCAGTAATTTTACTAGTATGCAGCACTCTTCAGATCGGATCACAGTAATGTTTGCACATTATTATTTTGTAGTAGAAATAGAGGTTACAGTTGTATCTACCTAGACGGTCTCCAGCAACAAAGACCTACCACCAGTAGTAAAACTCTAGTCTTCTGTTGCAAGAGACCGCCTAGGTATCCATAGCAGTGCCAATTTCTGTCGTCAAACAGTAAAGTGATAATATTACTACGTTCCAGTTTGACGACCGTTGTAAACAGTGAATTGCTGCGATAACGAGACCTTATACTTCGAATACTATAAACATCCTTCGGAGATATTTATATCAAACAAACAGCGCAATATAAACATCCTAACTAGCGCATGAAGTAAGATACAGTAGCTAATATTAAAAACATGTTATTATAAGAAATTGATATCTGTTTGTATAGAGCAGGTATTCGATTGGTTTAGTACAATCAAGGACTACCTTACTATAATTGAGTCTGCACGACTTACTGCAGGGTTGGCAAATATTACCTGACTGCAACAGAGTAATAGAGAAGCGCTGACTTAAATAATCCGTAATGCTTGTAGCTTTTAAAGTGAAACACATACATGGATACTCTTTGAGGATAAAATGAAGTATAAAAAATTAAGACGAGAAATCCGAAATTAAAAGTCTATAGCTCATTTGGTTAAGGAGATATGAATAGTCAAACTTACCATTGCGTAAACGCCGAAAAAGGAGTTAAGAATACTTCACTGAGATTCGAACTAATGACCTTTGTGTTCAAAGCATGACAATTATGCCCAAGGTCATACCGGTACATTAAAATCTTATAAGATAATAGAGACTCTGATATTAAGACCACGCATGCGTCGTCTTTCCGGCTTATACCGATTTACTAGAATTTCTTTGAAATCTATTTACTAACATATATATAATATTGCATCTTAGTAATTGTATCTAGCTTACTAGATAAGATATTTTATTTATTAGATGAGAAGAGCGAAACGTTCACCTAATGATAAGTGATACTCTAGCCCATAACGTAGCGCTGGTTAAGATGGTAAGTAAAAATCCACATTGCGTCGCCTTGAGACACAGGATGTTGTCTCGTTACCCCAGTAATTTCACTAATTTACAGCATCCTTCAAACTGAAACATAGTAGTGTTTGCATAGTACCTTTTGTAAGCTGCAATAGGGGCCTAGTCGGTCACCAACAACAGAGGTCTACCACCAATGTTTTACCTTCGGTCTTCACCGCTGATATTGATGGTTGTGTAATATTTATTGATTACTAGTAGTTGATAGAATAATCCATGAACCCATTCATCATCACCATCATCAGCTGATAAATGCCCACTGCCGGAAGCCTCCACCAAATATCTCCACTCCAAGCTCATAGTGTAAATTGTATACGTCTAAAGTATAACTATACTTTGGACTGACTGTTGAAGTCAAATCACGCGGTGTTTAGTCACGTGGTGACTGCTAATGTGATTTCCAGTGCCTCTTCTCGTGATTCTAATTCAGATTTTAAACAAGACCGGAGTATTTTTAAAGAAAGAGCAAATAAGCGAACAGTACACTTGATGGAAAGTAATCAATGACGCCAATGGACTCTTGGACACTCGCAGGGTCGTGGCTACATTGACGACCTTAAAGAAAGAATTGGTATGGTCTTTTCTTGAACACACCCTTCCGAATTTCGAAGAAAATAATCATTAAATGGCAGAAGACACTTCTGTTGGAGACCAGCTATATGCCTTAGCAATGCCTGTTTTGTAAGATGATTCTGGTAGCATTCACCATCGTTGTAGCAACGGAACCGACAACAAAATTTTAGGTATAAAAATTCCAGATTGTTTCTCTTGATATATAATATCGAAACTAAGAGAAGCAGCACTTTAGTGATGGTAAGTCTAGCTTACAGTCTAGGTAGGAACCACCGTTGTTCTGCTGTCGTATATTTTAAAAACTGATCATTTATACAATACAAAACAAATACAATTGAACAAGATGTAGAAGCATTTTGTGCTATCTTATGTCAAGTGTAATAAGAATATTGCGAGTGTCCGTGTATCAATTGTTATGGTAATTGGTTTATAGCTACATAAGTTCAAACCGAACAGGTAATTTATAACAAAGGAGATCATTAAAACTTATTTAACATGGAAATATAAACGTGAAAATATTTATGGCGAGCCTTGGGTAAGGTCAGACTAGTAATTTTTGAACGTACCTGATGGTATCTTTCCATAGTATACACAACACTAAATTGTTCTCAAAGCTGATACATAAGAGTTTAAATCTCGTTATCCCAGTAATTTCACTACGTACAGCTCCCTTCAAACCGGGACAATATTTGAGATTTTCTCCCAAGTCTCCAAAAACGTCTGATAAAGCTGACTACAGTTGGGAATGACATTAAACTTTATTCTTCAAATCCTGTGTTAGTTCATTTAGTCATCAAAGTTTACTTAATTCGACAGATTAATACCTAGTAAAATTATCTAGTAAACACTTCAGAACTTATCTGAAGTAATCGTGTAGAAGTTTCTAGCAATTGACGGTGCTTTCTGATGTACATGCACTTGTAGTATTATGTCATGATCCATGTTTAAAGCAATCTAATATTTATCAATATAATCTACTTTACTAATAACTATCTACAAGGGGTGTAAGGAGTTCCACACAATACATCACGACTCTCCAAGAAACTTCTCCTGCTAGTGGTACACCCTTCTATTCAACAAATGTGGCTTTGGTTTCCTACTAACCCGCATTGGCCAGCGTTGTTTGGGATGGACCATATCCCCTCACTATTGAGGGAGGCCAATGTCCTGTAGTGGACGTCTATCGGCTAACGAAGAAGGCGAGTGACAAATTATTTTATCAGTAAAGAATTTCCTCATGTAGTGTGAACAGAGCCAGGGATTTCAATATTCCAAAGTTAGTCCTTAGTTGCTTTGGAGATCATTAATGAACGGATTAAGTTTGAAAATGAAAAGATCCTCTACTCATATTGTTTTTTTAATAACAAAAGTGGGCCAAAATAATGAAAATTTGTATACAGAATCAATTTTTCAATTAATGATGAAGATGAAGATCCATATGATGGCGGGGCCAGGTTTCCTAATCTTTGTCCTTTACTTCACTCTGTTCTCCACATCATTAATTAGCACTCTCACATATCTTTCAACACTACATTTTTCCAACACGTCTTGGGTCTTCGACCGTTGAAGGAATGCTGCAGAACTAAGTTGTCCACAAACATAAAAAACTGTATACTAGTTTTCTGGATAATATAACTCAAGGTAGATCTTTCTCTATCATCACACCTCCTCCGATTTCTACCATCAAATAGTAGCATACAAATACCAGTGTTCCAGTTTAAAGTGTATTGCAGCTAGTAAAATTACTATGGCAATATGACAATATAACACCACAACGCTGTAACTTAGGATCAAGTAAAAGTTTCTAATGGAAATAAACTTGATTTTCTTAAAATTTTAGAATATATACTATACTAGTGATAGATTGCAGGAGATCGTCTAAATAGGTACCGCGTAGTTACTATTGCAGCTGACAAATATCACTGCGGAGATATTACTGTGTTCCAGTTTGAAACGGTGTTGTAGTTAATGAAATTACTGAGGTAATAAACTTGACGCCTTATATCTTTAACTAGAGCTACGTTGTTATATACAAGCGTATCTCTTACTATCAGATGAACGTCGTACTCACTACGAAAAATAAAAAAATATGGTTATTAGTGTCATGAGCTCGTGTAACCATGATTAATAACTAAATACATTATAACGATCCTATGCCAACTGAAATATTGTAAACATATTACGTTATAACTGTTTAAGATAACGTGTTATATCAATAAAGTAAAATGGTATAACATTAGCCTATTTGGCGGTATCTCTTAACTGCTGCAATACTACAGCGATAAATATTATTTACATATTTTAAATATATAGATTAAGTATGGTAAAATGTGAAAATTAAGGGGAATTTATTACTGTGGTATCGAGACTTACCACCTTGTTTTCTAAGGCGATGAGCGTAATTTATACTATATATACCATCTTAAGCAACGTAATGTTACAGGCAAGAGTATTAATTACCAGGTGTGATTGCTACTCGCATTTTCGCATATAAAAAAGGTATATATGTATGTTATTTTATATATATACATGTTTATATTTTCAATGCATTGTTGGAATTATCAATGATCAAATAACGTCGTTATCTGGCAACAATATTGCAAATATTTACGTGGGCTTTCCAGATGTTTTCGGTCGTTATAAACAAATATCAATGGAGAAGTATTTCTATGTATATAAGTCGACTTATTGGTGATGCATCCTCATCAGATGGAACGACGATCTGTCAAGTCTGGCAGCATCTGAATGCATATAGCCAGAGATTGAGATAATAGATATTCCTTGGGAGAAGTCTATGTCCAGAAGTGGACTGCCGCGGCTGATACTGATGATGATCAGTCGATTGTAGTCTAGTACTGGGCATAGTCATTCTACAAAGACAAGTAAAAACAATTCCTGAAGCCTAGTTCAATTAGGATCAAATAAAAATTAAAAATATTTACTACTTAATCATCTTCAAAGTCAACCGAAAAATCGAACCTGTTACTATTAATTAACAAGGTTCAATACACAGATAATATATATATATATATCATAATGAACAGAATTAATTATCAGTTTCTGCTGCAGTCTGATGATGAAGACAATCATATTTCCGTTTGAAGAGAGAGTTTCACAAAATTTGCGAATTAAATTATTGATGGTATTGAGAGTATTTGTTGTACAGATTTTCTATCTAACTACAAGCTGGTTCTTTTTATACAAAAGTCCTCATAACTTCAACTTTTTTTAACTTTTACATACTAGTTGAAGATCTAAATAAATGTAAAATAAATTCATATATGTTATTCTACTGCAAAGCAGTAACGTAGGTATATTAATACTTTCCAATTAGAAGCAATCAGCGCAGCAGTAAAACAGTAACTTGATTGTCGAACTGTTTCCTTTAGCAAATGCTAATAAAAAAAAATCCTATTTCTTTTATTTACCTCATAGTAAATTGCTTGTTCGGATAATATTCACTGCACCACATTACTCATCTTATACCATAATATTAAATCCTCTTACTATAAATTAATTAAACGTAATCGGTAACTTACCGAACTAATTAGTGCATAATGATAATACGACTGATACTTGATAAAGAATAGCAAAGCCAATTATGTGTATTACTGGTAAGTAGTACAAATGATACTTAGGTCAAATGCCCTAGATTTTTATGGCTTCTGTCTAGAACGGAAAGGATCAACGTTAAACATATTAATAGAAGTTCTTCTATAAAGTAGACGGATGATCTTTTATTGTAGAAACCCTCGAGACGAGTAGGTTCACCTTTTATTAAGATCATTTAATGGTAATCATACCATGATGTATATAAACATGAAATGTTAGGTCTCGTTATCCCAGTAATTTTACTAGCATACCCTTCAAACACAGTGATGTCTGGACAGTACTGTTTGTCGGCTGCAATAGGACCTAGACGGTCTTTAACAACAGAGACTTATAACTACGATGATAACCTCTGGATCAAAGCAACATAGTATCAATCTGGTGATCTTTGGATGACCAGCAGTCGACATCTATCAGATAATCATTCAGAATAAAATCCACAGATACATTTACTATAAGTTTAATTAATATTAAGGTAAAAAGCTATGGAAACTTTTTGGTTAGATTAATTTAAAACAAACTAATTAACGGCGTACGAAACGGAAGTTGAGTTATTACTATCTAAACGTATAAGTAGAACAATATATATAGCGACAGGAAATCTAATTCGTGAATCGACCTTCATTATACACAGTACAAAAGAAATACAAAACATGTCTGTAATAGTAATCTATATGTTTCTGATTAGTTATTTAATTAGTATTTAATCTAAGACTATCTGTCTTATATATCTGTTTCATAGAAACGACATTGCTTAGTGTCCTTTACATTAAATTTAGGGTCTTCTATATTTATATCTATCGTGAATATTATAAATAAGAGACATATTATATATGTCTTATTGGTATATAATAGTATTTTTTATTAATAACTTTTTTAGAAATAATGATAAGTACAAAAAGGCTGACTTAATACCGAAAAGAATTCTCTCCCTGTCTATCAGTATTGAGCAGAGAACATAAAGGTGCAGTAATGTGTTAGTATGTAAAATATAGTTATATGAATAATAAGTATATTATGTTATAATAAACTGGTTCATACAAATATGATTACTTGAAAATAAGGCCAATATGTACATATTATATATATCATCATCATCAGCCGACAGACGTCCACTGCTAGATATAGGCCTTTCCCAATAGTGTGGGAATTTGAACCACCTGTATTTATAACTCTGTGTTTTAATAAATATAAATATATATATGTTAAGATTAGTACATACAAATATATTAAAGATAACTGACATGATCGCAAAAAGAAAGAGAAAAATATATTTAGTAACTTCATGAAAATTCAAAATTTGTTGAAATACTACTTTGATGTTTTAGTTACTTTGATAAAGAAATATATAATGATTACTTCTACTAGTCAGAGAAACGCTCAAAGATAAACATATATACTCAATTCTTTGTACCGAAAGAATAAAAAACTGTAATTTTCTTCAATAAATGAGTTCATTATTGCAACAAATTAGTGGCGGACATGAAGAGGAACGAATGTACTAATATCCGTTATTACTGTTTGTAGATAATTTACACGAATACCTTTAAAATTAATAAAAACCTGTCTGTAGTTAAATGTTGTAATAAAACAATAAGTGAATATTATTGTATGTCAAGATCATCATGAAATAAATATTAATTCTAACAACAATGGATACTTCAGATTTAAAGAAAATATAGAATTTATAAATTTTTCCAAACGACATACGACATTACTTCTATTGTTCCTAAAACTTGTTATTTTAATAAATACCTAAATATCATAAATATTACATAAAAGAAAATTTTGTAAAAAAAAAACAAAAATATATCTAGATCAGGCCTAAAAATATTATACAATAAAAAACCCTTCCGTTGGCAGAAAACATTTTGTTTTTTTTTAAGACTATGCTCTGGTAACGATGCCTTTAAGCCAAGTATTTTTGTTATATCAGTATAATAATTTAACAGTAAAACTGAATAAGAAATTTGAAATATATAAATATGTCACTTACCGGTATTTTTGTATAATACAAATATTATTCTGATGAATACGATTAATAACAAAACAAACACTGGCATTAGTCCTAATATCTTAGCCGTGAGTCCGTCCATTTGGCCAGTTTGTTTATCCTCAAGGGGTCCGTCCGTGTTCACTTCGGGCATCAGTCTATCCATTGTGGAATCGAAATTCAAAAATCGAACGCTAACTTTTTTCGCTTGCACACGAAAATTTCAACTCGTCAAACGAACCTCCTTGCTCGTTTTATTTTTTTAAAACATTTCAAAATGTCCGCCGGCAATTCAAAACGCGTCGGATGCTATTGAACGACTGCCTCAAATTGTATATAAATTTCATTGTATACTCGTTCGCGCTCGTCGCTATTGATAAATAGCTTTGCGCTGTTATCGTAAAGGCTATTTTCGCTTAACTGAGCATTTATGAATGGATTTAGGAAACTTGTAGTGAAACTGTGATTCAAAGTAGTAGGGTGGATGAGTGGACTGAAATTTTGTGGATTGTAGAATTCCGTCAGACTGACGCAGTAGCTAATTGACCAGCGAGCGATTTAACAGTAATTTTAAAATGACTGTAATTTGTTGTAAAGAGATCAAATTCTGGTTAACTTATTAGTATTTGGGCAGCATTTCACCATCGGTAGGAAGTTATAAAAAACGAAGCGGAATACATACAATACCTTCGTATCTATGTATGTAGTCGTTTTCAACATATTTTAGTTTTATAGTTTTCAATGGTCACGATTGTTCAAAACATTTGCTTTTATTACAATGAAAACATTAGCTTACTTGTTCACTTACATTGTACATATACATATATTGTATGTATAAATTGCTAATGTAATGAATGACGTTTTTTTAACTTCGTTATATATTAATTTTGGGTTTTTTTATTTGTATCTTACAATTGCTTTCATTATCTCATCTGTATTTAATGTTCGAGTCAATTAATGCTTTCTAGATATTTCTTTCGTCTTGAATACCGTATTAGATTATATAGTAAGATTAAATGAATATATATCTTCTAACATTGTGAATAAATGAATAATAAAAATTTGAAACACTTTAGAACAGATACCACAAAACAAAACACACAACTACGTACGGAACAAATCGGTACAGTAATGATTCATCTCTTTTATAATATTTGGTACAAATGATCAATGGTAATTACGGCGTAGTGTCTGTCACAATAATTATGACTTCATTTGAATTTTTCCCTCTAAAAACTTTGTCTGGGAATATAACTAGCGAATAGTAAAATTCTTTTCAGATTAACGAATAAGTAAAAATATTTAGAAGTAAATCATCGAATAGTAAAGTTGACTACACTTTATAATATTCCCAATACGCTTGATTCGTTATTTATACAATAACACTTCATAAGTCTATTTTTTTTTCTTCTTTTATAAAAAACAATTTTACAAAAAAAAATATATGAAACAAGGGGTCCCACACAACACTTCAAGGAACCAAGACAACCTCACCTGCTCGTCTGCACCCTTCTAACCAACAAATGAGGCTCTGAATCCTACCAACTTGCATTGGGCCAACGTGGTGGGAGACGGCCTATAACCCCCAATATTGAGGCAAGCCTTGTCCATGTCCAGCAGTGGACATACATTAGTTAATGAAGATTAAATTTTCTAATTATTTTTGGAATAATCTAAATTTGTATATTTGGTATAATCACCATATTACATCGCCTTTTCTATGTATGTAAATTCCTGTTAAATTAACCCGTGGAAAATGTTATTGTACTATACTTCATTAATTTAATTAAACTTGTAAACAATTTTTGGTTTCACCAAATGAAAAAATCTTTTTTACCACTAAGGCAAAAAAGCGTATGACCTGCCTGGTAAGCAGTTACCGGAGCCTACAGACGTCTGCAGCACCAAAAGCACCACAGGCACGTTGCCGAACCCAAAGAACCTTATCATGCCTTCTTTGAAAAACTCCTTACTAAAGCTCTTTGGAAAAATATCGGTTGGAATGAACTCCCTTCCATAACTTAATGGTTTTGAGAGAAAATTTCTCTGGAACTGTACGCGACCATCTTTTCTTCAACCATACTTAAAACTTTTATAAACTGTGATGATAAAATGTGTAAGAGGTCCTTAATTCTGTAAGTAAAGTATCTTTATTTAAACGACAATGTCCGTCCGTCCGTCTGTCCATCAAAAATTTTCAATCTCGAGAACTACAAGGGGAAGGAGCTGATGCTGAAATGTTGTCATACAGACAGATCTCGCTTAGATAAGATCAGAGCCGTTGGAATTTTGTTGGTATGTGGTCGGGTTCCCGAGTTGAGGATGACCAAAGTTTTAGAATTTTGTATGGGCCACTTGAACGACTAAATTTATTTTTAGATTACTGCTTAAAAGACAAAAGAAATAACAATATAAAGCCAAAATTATGAAGTAACAATTTTTATTAACGATTAATAAAGGTGAAGTATGAATTGAAGATCAACTGGAGATAAAAAAATACAGGATTGACTATTTAAATTCTACTTTAGTGTAACTAAAATGGAATGTCTCAAAAGTTTAATGAATCTGGCAACACTGTTGGTAAACATTGAATTTATCGTACCACAGTAATTGTCACTCAGTTTTATCTCCTCACGAATTTATGTCAAACAAAAAAAAAAGCAAACAAACGACTGTAAAGACGCGACGCTCTTCCGCTAAACCGTCTTTAGACGTTGATACTTTTATAATCTGTGACATCATTATTTTTTATCTGTTAATATATTTTTTATCTGTATTCATAATTGAATCGTACGTGTGCACGGCGCATTAAACATTACATTATCGTAATGGGGAAATAATGTGCAGACGTCAAAAATTATTTCCTAACTTTTCATATGTTATCATTTGTGGGGACTTAGTTAGTTTTGTAAATTTACTCGTTACAAAAAGAAACAACATTATATTGAATTATGTTGCTGTATATAATTTTAATAATTTTTGTATTTTTTTCTTTCCTGGTATTATTGTTCTTCATCACCATTATAAACGCCTACAGCTGGACATCAGCCTCCGAAGATCTCCAAACTGATCGGTCCTGCATTGTCTACATTCACCGAATTCCTGCGACCTTCACCAGATCATCGGTTCACCTTTTGGGGGCTTTCCATCACTACGTGTACCGGTACACGGCCGTCACTCTAGGACCTTACTGTCCCATCAGCCGTCAGTCCCCATCGCCATTTAAGTCTAGCAATCCTTAGTTCTTCTGCTAATCTCATTTCAGTATACATACTACAAACTATTACACTATCGCTATAAATCTGAATATTGTTTGTTACTGACGTCGGAAATACGTTGTATTCTTCTTCAATACAATTTTCTTTATCTTCAAAGTGTCAATATTGAGCTACACTCATCATTTTTCGAATGATACAAAGCTACTGATGATTCACATACTGCTGATGAATCATTTATAACGTCAAATCAAAAAAAAACAATAACATCGAATAGATATTTAGACCTTTCTCTCTCTTAATCGTTTTTACTCATGACTGAGGGTCGTTATCATCATGTGTAATGAACCACACGACGACTTCCTTGTCAGTTATAATGTAGAGGTGTTGCCTTTGCCTTCTCCATTTCACATACTAGTCCGACGGCGGATGGTCATCACATGGATATGATTTCCTCACGACGTTTTCCTTCACCGTCAGAGCACGTGATATTAGTTGGTGTTATACTAACTGTACTTAAATTGAAAAGTTCATTGGTGCAAGCCGGATTTGAAACTGGTACCTTCGGAGTTGGACGCCGGCGTTCAAACCACTAGGCTATCACGACACACTGAAGGGGTTTTAGAAAGTATAAATCCCACATAAACCGGAATTCCTCTATAATTGAGGGTATCTTTTGGAGATTACCACAGCGACAAAGAAATGGCTAATAGTACATATATATACTCTTCCAACCGGAGCTGGTTATGGGTTGATGATGATGATTAAGAATAGGACATGCTTTTAAAAAAATAACGGAATCTTTCTAGGTAGAAAAAGAAACTGTTAATACTGTTATAAAATTATTACATCATTACTGTTCCAGAAAATTAAAATGATAAGAATTGTCATATTTGAATAACAAAGGCGGATTGGGCGTCATATGTAAATTATGTGTAGGGTTGTCTGGTAATAATACTATATTGTCTGTAGCAAAAGAAAAGGAAAGACAATAGAATTTACTGGTTGTAGGTCTCTGTTGTCGGAATCCATCTAGGTCAGGGGAGGGCAAATATTTTGATTGCTTTAGCTCCCATCGACCATGATAATGTGTATAAATATTGCTTGATATGTTATCTAAAAATTTTTATACACCAATTTATGTTAGACAAAAAATAATATTGTGTTTTTTAATAATATACACTACAATGCTTCAACTGCTCTAGGTGTCTCCCAACCTTCTTGATCTATGTATTTGAATAAAAATATTTACTTATCCCCTTAATTCTGTAATTATGTAATTCTTGTGATTTTTATCCAAAGCCACCAATTGAAAGAAAATAACTAAAAAATGCAATAAATTTTATAGATTTTAAAGTTTCGGGTTACTCTCGAAATGGCAAAATTACCCTTTAATTGGACCCTGCAGCTTCTATTGCAGCCAGAAAACAGTACTGTGCAAATGTTACTGACTTCCGATTTGAAGTGTGCTATATACCAGTTAAATTACTGAGGTAACGACTTAACATCTTATGTCTCAAGGTGAGCACAATGTGGTGCTGTGTTTACCATCTTAACTAGCACTATGTTAAGGGAAAGCGTATCACTTACCATCAGATGAACGCCTTTCTCGTTACGTCGTTTCATAGAATAAAAAATTGTTCATCACTGATGGTTAATTGCTTAATTTTATTTTTGTACATGTTATGTAAATAAATAATAAAACATATTTTCATTTCAATCTTCATACTTTCAGGTTTTTTTTTTCAAAATTGGCTTTGACATATTTATTGACGCACTATTTCCGTTTCATGATTTGATCTTATTACTTAAGATTAATATCGACAGCGTGACTTGTCGAGAAAGTGGACTAGATTTTAGATAAAGATATAGAAAAAAAGGCACTTGATATTTATGACTGCCTACTGACGTGCTGTAAGTATAATATACTTTATTTGTAAGAGTTAAATTTAGTTAAGAGTTAGGTTATTTCGGTATATAAAGCTGATAAGACTTTTAAAGGTAATGTCTCAAGGCGACTAGTATAATATCATCTTAACCAGCGTCACATCGTTATAAGTGTATTACTTATCATCAAATCAACGTCATGCTCGTCTCGTAGCATCATCGAATAAAAAAAGAATGATGTATATTGAACAATAGACAACCCTGATTAAACAAAAATCTGGTAAAACTTAACGTAAAAACCACACCAAAGCCTGTAACGCGATAAGACATTCTTGAATAAATGATTATTGAAACTTATCATTGATAATGAAATATTATGAAAACAAAAACTTTCTAGACACTGTAATTTAATAGGCTAAAGTTTACTGACCAAATCTATATAAATATACGAAGAAAGTTATTTACATTGCTACTGAGATAATTACCAAGTTTAAATAATTTGTCGCCTCTAGCATAATTTTTAAAATTATATGAGAGTTGTTTTAATTTTAGAAATATAATACAATTAAGAAATAGCATCAAAATAAAGCGAAGTATGAGTAGAAGAAGCGCATACTTATTAAAAAACCTATGCCAGTGGTGTTTGAAGAGAAATGCAATATCCAGAGTAGATTTGGATTCAATGTTGGAGGGCCATTAAAAGATGAAAACAAATATGCCCGTAGTCTTCAATCATCAATTGGAATTAGATAGAATTAGATAGATTCAGTGAGATCCATGGAGAGAGTGCTTTTTTTCGCTTTATTTTACAAGCAATGTGATTTATTGAATACATTTGTCCAAAACATTTTAAAATATGTTATTAGAGGCATCTTGTGGTGAAATAAAGTAACATTTTGATTGCAATTGCTTCACATAAATTGCTATAGTAATATATAAAAAAGTCAATAGATGGCGTTAAACAAAACTGTTAAATAAGTTAAATTTTTCTACATATAAACTTTAATGGCAATAAAGTAACAAGTGTTAAATGATAAATGTTATTTTTTTTAAATTGTGTAGTTAAAAACTCTACATAATGTTAGCGAAATTTTTAGTATAGTTAATTGTTAGTGTTAGACAACCGTAAGAAGTAATGAAGTAAAAAGTATGGCGGCGATGCCATAAAAATCTCAAAGAACTTTCTGGAATATATCTTATTTTTAAGAATTTCTAGCGTTTGAAATAATAAAAGCACAGTCACGGTTTTTATATATTTTAAGTGGTTTCTATAAATAAGCGTATAAGACGTGATTTAAATAAAATACAAGACACTGTTCTTTAAAGGCGGAAGTATATGTGCATAGGAAATAGATGGGTGGGCAGTTGATATCCTATCGCTAAAAGACTTAGCAAGTTATTAGCGAGAAGATGTCTCCTCATTATGACCCGTACTCCTAAGTGGGTCTTCTGTTAGATCTCTTGACCCTGGACTGTCCTCTGCTTTACATATTATTTATTTAATTATTACATAGATGTCTACGCTTTCAAACATACATTAAATATTCCCAGGAATTTTACTAATAACAACATACAAAATTCCTTCATTCTATAAGAAAAAATCATATGATAATGAGAAACTATACGGTAAAGTTCGATCACCTAGAAAATTCTAGTTCTCATATGAATAACTTCTGGAACACATCTTTCCTTAAAGCATATTAAAGATGTAATTAACTATCAAATTAACAACTATCAGCAAAGACTACAGCGCTGCTTGATGGACCGATTAAGTAGTAATAATAATATATTATTTATTACCATAAAAACAACAGTAAGAAAAGACAAGGACCAATAACTGGACATTAAAAATATAGCAAAAGAACTTTCGACTATTCTGGTGGGAGGTAAACATTACTGTCTTCCGATTTAAAGGGTGTTGTAGATAGTGAAATTATTGGGGTTATGAGACTGAATATCTTATATTCTAAGGTGACGAGTGTAATGTGGTGCTTGGTATACCACCTGATTTAATTCTACGCTAAAAAACAATCTGATCCAAAAACACTTTACTGCTATTTTTTCTGTGCAGCTGCGACCTGATCAGTTCCTTTGTACATCATGAAATAACTGCTTATAATCATCAATCGTAATACAGTTGCATGGAAACGTAATCGTATACTAATTGAGCAATATGTTTGTGGTGTAATCATTCCCTAAATACGATATCTATTGAAACATAAATAACTAGATACCGCAGAACAAGCCGCAGGTAAACTGATTCTAACTTGTCGTAATCGAATTACGAAACTTGTAAAGGTTAAAAATAAAAAAGATTTATGTTAACGGATGTAGTGTTAACTTAGCGGATATGCTCCTGAAAACCGTTTCCAACTAATAACAAATTTTTCAACTTGACGGCACACCTCCAGTAACGGAGAGGAACTTTAAGAAGAAGAAAGACAGTTTCTATAATAATTATGTCTTAAATTCTACTACAAAAATCATCATCTTCGTCAGCTGATTTATATCTACTGCTAGACATTGGACGCTCCCAATAGTGAGGGATTTGGAATTTTTAATAGTAATAATAATTAGATATCTTGTTATTACATAAATAATACTTTTATGTTAACAAACGTGATAATTTCAGGAAAATAAAGGCGACGAATGATATTTCATAAAATAAGGCAGAGGTAATACAAAAGACTAAAGATTATATATTATTTAATAACAGTTTTCGTCGATGCCGAACTAAAATTATTGACATGGTAAATAATGAATTATTGAAACATAAAACGTAATATAGTGTTTATAACTTAAGTCATAGATGTACAGGGATGAAAGGATTATTTATTAAAGTCACGTTGCAAAAGAAACTAGGCAGTGTTAACATTCTCTAATAAAAGGTTAAGGGTTTCGTCATTTTCGCTGACAAGTAATTTTGCATTACATAGTCGGTAATTTTTTTTAGTATAGTAACAATTTTTTTGCACAGATATCACAAGGATTTTATACGCAATAGATAGCGCAAGATTAGGGAAAGCACCGAAAATATTTATGCAATGAATGAAAGAAATTATACATAAAAATAGTTTCGCTTTTTGCTCAACAGATGGCGTTGTTTTTAATAAATAAGTAAACAGTTGAGTAACATCGATTTGAAGACTTTGATGTAATAATTACAAACAAATACAAATATAATTTAAATAATTTTGTTAACAATTTAAAAAAATTTAGATCATCATAATCTAATTCTCTTGCTATAGAATATTAATATTATAACACAATCGCTTTGTACCGCTTTTACCTCCTTTGGCATATCATCGTTACCATTATTTTCCTGAATTAATTATAAGCAAAATATGTAATTGTTACTATAAAACGTCGTGTTTATTTAACTGTATATGTTTTTTTTATTCAGTTTTCTTTAATTAGTGCAATGTTGTTCAAAATTCCACAATGTGATGAATCACGCCTTCTGAGTCATAAATAGCTCTTAGAGACGCGGATCTGTTATATCGAACTAATAAGAATAATTAATAAAAATTGGTACTAATTAATTAACGAAATTTCCACAGAGTAAAAATTGTTTATTTTTAAAAGTTTATTATTATAAAATACGCATTGCATCACATATATCATAGTGCAATCATTGAATATAAATATATAAAAGCTTTACAAACCATATCATGGTCATATCACGGATATATCACCTTAGACCCTGATCATAGCTGCTGGAAAGCTTTGTTTATTCGATGAGATTAGTAAGGCGTTCACCTGTTGTTAAGTGATACACATATCTATAATAACGTGGCGCTGGTTAAAATTACACAGCACTATATTGCTCTCTTCGCTTTGAGTCGTTAGTTGTTAAGTCTTATTACCTTTAATTTCACTAGTATACAACACTCTTCATCGGAACACAGTAATGTTTGTCGGCTGCAATAGGAGCAGCGGTTACCACCGCTTATACAGTTTCAGGCTAGAGACCTACCACAACAGAGGCTCTAGAAATGTAACGGTAATGAAAGGTTAAAGTATAATAAAAAGTTACATACCGAACAGTTGGCAGCAGTGCAAACACAGGCAGGTCACCGAATAAATGACGATGAGCATCAGAAAGGGCGCGAACAGCACAATGTAATCCATATTACCTGCGAACGTACCACGCCGGAGCACCACAACCAACTCCCGAAAAGGGTATTATCGTAAATACAACAGCACACGTAACAAGATAATGGCTATCAGCCGACGGACGGAGATTCGATAATACATTAATTGCTTCAAACTGGTTGCGGTCGATTTGGACAAACGGACCGTTTTCCGTCTTTAATCACATTTTAATTATAACACTATCATACTTCGCAACGCGGATACGATCAATATAAATATAATATTAAAACTATTGAAATACAGCATCAAATAGAAATATCCTAACATTACTGTGTTCTAGTTTTAAAGCTGTATTTAATAAAATAACTGTAGTAACGGAAACGTTAATATATATATATTCCAACTTCATCATCAACAGTCTGCGACAGTCCACTGCTGGATCTAGACCTCTCTCAACGAATGCCACTTAGCCAAATCTTCGGCTATTTATGCATACATATATATATCTAAATAAATAAATACAATAAAATTATATGTTTACCTGTAAGTATAAATACATATATTCATTAACGAACAGGTGAACGTCTTGCTCGTCTCATCGCTTCGAATATACATACATAAACATATATATATTTATCGGTGTGTGTGTTCACCTGATGGTAAGTGATACACATAGGCTTGTTGCCTGCTTGCTGTTTAAGATGGTATACACAGCACAACATTGCGCTCCCTTTGAGATATTAGGTCTTAAGTTTCAGTACCATAGTCTTTAAGGGCCATTATTAATAAAAAAGGAGTATTACGTTATTTAATATGAGTCATACACTCCGTTACGCTCATGGAAAATAACATGAAATATACGTCACATATGTTTAAGTGAATTCTAATCATAATTATGTAATATAAATAAACATATATCTTATACTATCACCTAAAGCTATTGTTAATAGTTACAACTACATTGTATTATTTAAGAGAAAAATCAGATGAGACTTTTTTATTTCTTGATACCCTGCTTCTGGGAGGAAGTCAGGGTTATGAGCTTAAAACCCCCTCGATAGTAATCCTCAGTGTATAGCGAAAGACCCTCAGTATGTCCTTCAGAATTCACTAGTCCTTTCTTGCACTACGACTAAGCACATTCCAGAGAGAGCTGTTTCTTTCCCTCCGCACCCAAAGTATGCTATGTTGTTGATATCAACATAGCATACTTTGGGTATAACAATACGAGACCACTTCATAGTTGTCGTCTGCCCCTGGGCTCACTTAATAGACAGTGAGGGTTTAATGCCATCGAACCTGAAAGACCTTTTTAATCTACGACAGGAAAGGCTCACCTTAGTCCTATTCTTGATAGTCCGAGACTACAGGACTAGCACTAAGTAAGACCTGCGACCTATTAGAATTTTTATATACACTTTGTAAGGTTTGTCGCCACTCGATTTGATACATAACTTAAAACACAGGATATTAGTTGATGTTATACTAACTGCACATAAATTGTACAATTCATTGGTGCAAGCCGGATTCGAACCTGGTGCCTTCTGAGTATTAGGCCGGCATTCAAACCACTAGACTATTGCAGCTTTAGGTTTTTTATATATGAAATACAGACCATATTAAATAAGTATAACTTTTCACTTTCACCGCAACATAGATATCAATCAATGTTGATTGAATTTAGATTACATACGTTAAAATATATTATGTACCTGATTTTTTCATTATTATATCAACAACAATGTTTTTTTTTTGTTACTCTTTATTTTGGCAGAAACAGTCATTATATACGAAACATACGTTAAGTATAAGAAAGAATAACAAGAGGACAAGAAGACCAACATTGCTTATTATAACAGACCATAGAAACTAACACAACACTAAGTAAAAAAAACAAATACGCATTCAAAAAAAATAATAATAAGTATAAATAACTCATTCAGTCAGTCATTCTACTAAATAAATAATAATTAGGATAAATACCTATATTGACACAATAATATTAAGATTTTGGTTCTGAAAGCATACTAAGAGACGTAAAACGTCAATGCCGTAGGTCGTTCATTGTACTTATTGATAGATCGAGTTAAGAGGTTATTATTGGTGTTTTGGTGAAATATTGGAGGTGAAAACAGGTTAATTATTCACACATTATTATAACATTTGAAGACTAGAAAGCAGTAAACATTATTGAAGCAATTTATATTTCATAACAATAGTATAAACTCGGATTTTTGAATCAGTGATATTTTCAAAAGCAGTGGTAAAAAGCTTTCCGTTTCATAACAGCGAGGGTTCGACCTCTAATCCACTTGAGCGTCTGGTGAAGAAATATCATGAGGAAACTTAATGTTCCAAGATTTAACTTTCACGGACTTCTGGATAAATAACCTAGTTTCTTTCTGTGAGAGAAATTTCAACAGTGGAATGATTAAATAAGTTAATTATATTTATTTCATAACAACTTGATATTTTTTAGGTTAAGTAACGACCAGAGAAAAATCATAATGATTAGTTTATGTGGGAATTCAAACCAGTTGTCATGGTAAGTATTGAGCAAAGTCTATGATTAGTCGTTGATCAATAGTTTGTTATGATTATATTGAAATGGAAGACCAGCACAGAGAACCTACGACAACAATAAATGGTCGAGTCAAATACTTAACCAGCATTTAATGAAATGTCAGCTAACATTTGAACTCGTTAAATTCTCTTTAATTGTTTTACTGCAGGTTCACCATCTAAAAGTCCCATCGCGGCTCCTTTTGCAGCCGACAAACGGTACTGTGCAAACATTAATGTGTCCCGTTTGAAGGGTGTTGTAAACTAGTGAAATTACTAGGGCAATGAGACTAAACATCTTAGGTCTTAAATGACAAGAGCAATGTGGTGTTGTGTGTAAAATTTTAATCAGCGGCATGTTATTATGGTCAATCAATTATGGTCAAGCATATCACTTACCATCAGGTGAACACCTTGCTCATCGCGACGGCTCCCTTGTCCCTTGTATATTTCTATATATAGTAATTAAATTCAAACTACTCACTGAAAATCCCAAATATGTGCCCGCCGATCACCAAATCGCATACCTGAAGATACAAAAGCACCAACATCAACATTATTACCACGAACAACAAGAAACACAGCTCCTTCAAACTGAAGAATATTAAATCCATAGACATGGTAACACTGTGATCTTCAATCTACTTCTTAAATAAATGCCGCTGAAAAATCGAGATGAGATTATGAAAACAAAACGCGATGTAAGTACTTCAATGTCAAAAGGTTTTTTATCACATACATAAAAGTATTAAAAATTTGACCATATTTTATTGGAACAAAGTTGAAAATCCTTTGATGATCTGAATGAGTAGGTTCTAAGAAACTATACAAAACGCATTATCCCTACTGTGTTAACGGTAACCAGTGTACAAGATTCTCAACAACGTAATCATCCAACAAACACACCAATACGATTTTGACCTTAACACAAAGCAACAAAATCAAATTTCGCTTAATCTAATCACGTGGTGTATCACCAGGTAATCTGATAAGGCTTATCTTTATCCGAAAATGATAAAACCAGTCGTTTCAGATATCAATCGCTCGTTTTTTTAATATAAATCAATCATGTGCGCAGCTGAACAGAGAGGTCTTGATATAGTGGCAGATTAAAAATTTTACAAACACAAGGTTAGCGGATAGCAATGAAACAGTTAACACTGCAATTATATTTACAAATTCGTGTATTTTTTTATTTGACGCGATGAGACCAGCTTTGTATTCACCTGATTGTAAGTGATATGCTTGATTAAAATTATATACACAGCCACATTGCACCCGACGCTTTAGGACGTAGGGTTTTATGTCTCGTTACTGCAGTAGTTTCACTAGCATACAGCCCTTCAAACACAGTAATGTTTGCAGATTTACTATTTGGTGGTAGAAATATTAGCTGCGGTGGTATGTTACTAGGCGAACTCCGGCAACAGCAGACCTACAACCAAAGAAGTCTAAAGTCGACAGATATAAAACGTGTCTCGTTAATTGCTGATTGTGATGGTAACTAAAACATCACCACCAATAAATTATTCTGTAATGTGAACATGGAAATCTGTAGTCTATTTTCGTTTCGCCTCTGTTCTGTCTATAATAATTAAACGGCTGCCATATAGGATGGACTGGATCCTGATTGCGCGCGACGTAATGCGAGCACCTACACTGTTGACGAGACCTGTGGGAATTGGCTTTGTAGTAAGGTTCACAAAAACAAAACATATATAATTTTAAATCATCATCATCAGCCGATAGACTTCCACTGCAAGACATAAGTTCCCCCCATAATGAAGGGATTTGGGTCAGTTCCCACCACGCCGACGCACCAACACGCGTTGATGGGGAGCTAGAGCCTCGTTTGTTGATTAGCAGGACCACGAGGAAGTGAAGTTGGCTTTGGTCCAGTGAATTGTGTGGTACACCTTACACCTCACTATTATTTATATAAAGAATAATGTGGCCATAGTCAAGATGTTTACACAGCATTATGTTACACAAATCGCCTTACGTCACTTATTAAATACTTATAATTTTTGATCACTTCATCTTTCTTTCTTATTCGATGGGGCGATGAGACGAGCAAGAAGTTAACCTGATGGTTAGTGATACGCTTGCCCATAACAACGTGGCGCTGGTTAAGATGGTATACACAGCACTACATTGTGTTTTGGATGGAGCAGTTACTCCTTACAGCTGCGGTATTGAAAGTATAGTTTGCATTGATGGTCGTCCACCTTCTAAGGAAGAAGAAAATTAAAAGCAGTTGATTTTTTTTTAAGTTTCAGTAATCTCAAAAATATATAACCGTACAGTAAGTAAAATATTTTGCCGACGGTACTGAAGGGAAAATAAAAAGCTGCAAACGACTTCATGCAAGTGAATGAAGTAATGATTTACTGACAATTGTCTCAGCGCACACTCCTCTTTTTTTTTTCTCTTCAGTTTCAACGCGAGTTAATTACCGGCCGTCACAACGGGTCGGACTGGTCCATGGGCATGTTTACAACAACAACTAAGCAAAGTTTACTTCAACTATCCGAAGTAAACTTTGCTTTGCACACAATACTACAACTTTGCAAAATATAAGGATAGTCCAGTTCATTCAACCTTTTTATATAGTCTTAATACAAGAAGAGAAAGTACTTTGTTTGTAAAGTAAATTATTTGTTTACGGCGCATTGCAGCTTCTTCGTCATGTAAATCTGGCACTACATTAGAATTGCTGTGTTTCTACGGACAATTTATGTGGTATTCTAGACAAGTTTCACCATATTCAAATTCAACATTTACCACGTGAAATTCTGGCCTTTCAGAAAAAACTTCCTTCTTCAAGCCCGCAACGCAGCCACTACCTCACGGCTATTGCAAATGTCCATAGACGTCGATAATCACTTTCCATTGTGTAAAGTTTCCCCTCGTATGGCCTCTTTTCGTATAAAAAAAAAATTATACTTTGAAAGGGAAATTTAGAATCTGACATATCATCTGCAAACTTTGTAGTTATTTAGAAACAATCCAAGGTCCAACTTTACCATAATGTAAGCAATAAAAAGTTAATCAATCCAAGAATGCACTGGATAAACTAAAGACTGACTGACTGTGACTTTCTCCAGCACTAAATTCTCTGTCTTCTCATTTATTTAGAAACATATACAACATATGATCGAAATAACTACTACTTTTAGTAGCTTTAGTTCTTCTTTTTCTCCTAAGAATTTGTCCCGTGTTTTAAAGAGATCTTTATGTTTACTCCTTTAACTTCACTTCACTCGATTCCGGAAGTCGCCTATTTTAGTAGCTTTGGTTGT
>DWLS01000635.1:0-28043 GCA_018246255.1 Pachliopta kotzebuea
GACCGGTCGCGCTGGAAATCTATTGGAGAGGCCTACGTTCAGCAGTGGACTGCAATAGGCTGAGATGATGATGATGACGTACGTTAGAATAAATTCTTTGTATACTCTTTTATATAGGCTGACTTGTTGAACACTTTACAAACTTACATATTATGATCTTTATCAAAAATAAAAAGACCCGTGTTTTTTCTTTTAGTGTCAATTAGTACTAAAATGTAAAGTTTTAACTACTCAAAGTTGTATCTAAAAATTTTGCGGCCCCGCGCACTCTCCCCCCACCCACGTGTACCCTCCCCCCGGCTGAACGCACCCTTTCCCCGGCCGCGCGCATCTACAATTCGCGAAGTGTTGATTTAAATTTTCTCTTCATACTTTTACGGACTTAGACCGTCAAAATGCAAAAATCTTTTTGTGAAAGACGTACATTAGTAACAATAAAACAATATTTGCATTTAAGCATATTAAAAAAAATATTCAACGAAAAAATATTCAACGAATGTACAATTAATTTAAAGTCAAAATCACAAATCTACAGTTAATTAAAAGTCCAATGTGTATCCACTCACCCAACAATAATCACTTGCTGATAATCCAAAGATCAATTACTAAACTAACTACCTACACCTAGTAAAAACACTTAAGAGTAATTTAGTAATCGATCAAAGTGTAACGCATTACGGTCTAAACAGAGCGTTATTTAAATTGTGTTTCAATTTATTAAACACGACAGTGTCATTTCGCACTTCGTCGAAAGCTCGAGCTATTTGATTTTTTAAATTCACTAGGCTTCTAGCCTCCTAAACATAAACTCAACGTTTTATTTCACCCCACAAATAAAAGTCACATGGTATCAGGTCTGGTGAGCGTGGTGACCACGGAACTGGGCCTCCACAACCGATCCAGTGATCACTGTAAGTGTTCCACGTGGCGTATTGACTAAGCATCGCCGCGCAGCATCACGTGTACTGGACCTCGGATCACGTTGGAAATAATCAATTATTTCTTATTGTATTTCAAATGGTAATCTGGTTCTGCCGCATCCTTGGACATGTGACGTCACTGTAAATTTCCCGTAATCAAGTAACCGCTGATTAGCGGCTAGTATTGTCTGTATACTTGGTATTCTTAGATTTGTTTATGCCCATGGCGCGCAGGCGACGAAGACTTCTTCCAGCTTCTCGTAAACTGTCATTGCTTAAAATGTAACATCGCACCATTTCGTAATACTTCCAAGGATTTATTTTCGTTGTTAATAGCACAACACAAGGCGGCCGACTGTGGCATAGAGCACATGCATTTGTTTTGCACACACGCGTCGGCAGGGGGAGGAATGTGTGGGACTGCGCGGGAGCGAAATAGGCAACGGGCAAGACGTCCGCCCACGGCGGGATGCGTTGGCGACTGGTAGCCCCTGGCCGGGGTGGTAACCTGGTGTGTGCACTGAATTCGCCGCGCTTTTTACTATTCATTGACTAGGGAACAATTTATCGATGTTAAATGTTTTGACTCGGTCACCACACGATTTAGAAATTTACGTTAAAAAATAATGTTTTAAAAATTTTATTATATACCAATTTTATTTCAAAAATGGTTTCTTTACATATAACCCACAAAAAATTTGTAAAGTGTTCTACAAGATACCTATAGCCCACAAAAAATTTGTAAAGTGTTCTACAAGTCAGCTATTATATTATTAACAACTTATTTTAATTAATCAAAAATTAATTCTTTTGTTTTTAAATCGTTAACGATATATCTTTTGCTATTTAAATTTGTAGCAATAGTACAACGTACAAACGAAAATTAATCAAATACACTCTCACTATT
Source organism: Pachliopta kotzebuea (assembly GCA_018246255.1). Lineage (NCBI taxonomy): Eukaryota > Metazoa > Arthropoda > Insecta > Lepidoptera > Papilionidae > Pachliopta > Pachliopta kotzebuea. The sequence goes on from DWLS01000635.1 coordinate 1,828, forward strand.
TTATTTTGGGTACCGTCGTCATTGAAAGGAATCATATTGAACCTCATACATTTCAAACAAACAATCAATGGAGTTATTTATTACTATCATTAGTTACATTAGAAGATTTTTCATTGCAATCACCGATTCAATAAATATATAAAATTGTTTAAGAGAACCTACTATAGATCCAGGAAAGACAAATCTCACAATCACTCCGTGGTTTCATTCTATGGGATTAGTTGGTACTTTAAGAACTCTAGTGAGAGGAGGAAAAACTGTCTATCTGCCGAAATTTGAAATGAAAAGTTACCTGAAAGCTATTGAAAAATATAAGGTAAAGATTTTCTCATCATCAATCAAAGGAACTCGTAAAGCGATACCTTTCCTAGACGTTTGAAAAATTCCCTTTTTCTTTGTGACGGCTGTCATTAGCTTAATTGTAGTCAGCTTTTACAATACTTGAAATATGTATGTCTAAAGTAAGCTTGATCACAGTGATACATATATGATTGTTAATTATTCTTTTATTATAAAGCTGTTGAATTAAACTTTTCGGTTTTTCGTCGAGTCTATAATAAATCAATATTTAAAGTATAAATTATAATATGTTTTCTTTAAAGCTTATAATAGCATACTCGTATATTTAAGATTTAATAGCTTTTTAACATACAATTTGTAAATTATTAATAATATAATTTAAACAGGTAAATCAGTTAGTTGCTGTCCCACCGATTCTGGTTGCACTTTGCAAATACCAAACAAACCACAATGTCGGCTCGGTTAACATAATATATTCTGGTGCTGCACCACTACATAGCGAGACTATTACAGCTGTACATAAAAGGTATAAAACCTATTTAATATTTATAGAAATATAACTGGAAGGATTGGATTACATTGAAAGAAATATCAAGAAAGTCATATAACATTTTCTTAAAACCTTAAAATTCATTTTCGAATATGATAACAGACAACAGTTGGTAGGTCCATCGAGATCGGCAATAGTGCCGGAGACCATCAAGGTAGGTACCACCGTAGCTCCTATTGCAACCCACAAACAGTACTCTAGAAATATTACAATATTCCGATTGGAAAGGATTTACAACTACTAAAATTACTGGGGTAACGAGAATTAATACTTTATATTTCAAGGCTACGACCGCAATGTGGTGCTATGTATACTATCTTAACTAACTCCACATTGTTACGGAGAATCGTATCACTTACCATCTGCCCCTTCCTTTCTTGTCGCGTCATCGATTTAAAAAAAAAACCCTTTAATATATAAAATGATGTAATTTTTTCTCTTTGCATTACCCATTGTGATAATATTAAAACAATCAAATTTCAATAATTATCTTAATACAAGTACACATTGTTGCGGTCTAGTTACTTTCAATTTCAAATGTTTTAATTATTCAACATAAATACGATAAAATACTATTATCCTCTAAAAAGTTATTTTCATTACATTATTTAGCCTGTAAAATTTAACATACAAATAAAAGTATTTTTCTTTCATATGTTATCACAGAAACTATGTAGATATTTTTATAGTAATGATTTTTGCTGTAGACATTAGTAACTACATTATGAATAATACTTATATTTGATTAGTTGAAAAATTATCTTTATTATTGATTAATACTCTCTTCCAGGTTTCCAAATTTGCAAGCAGTGTTACAAGGGTACGGCATGACTGAAACAACACTTGGAATAATAGTGAACCCGTATAACGCGGCACACTTGGCAAAAAAAGGTGGTGTAGGGTTTATTGTAAAGAATACTATTATAAAGGCAAGTAAATTTTTGCGAGAGTTTTATTTATTTTTATAATATTTTGTTGGAATATAATTTAGAATTATTTACAATATAAATTTTTATCATTACTATGACGTCTATGTTTAACTTACTGATGTAGTTTAAATTACAAATTACAGTATCCAAACACTACAACTAGTTACGACATACACTACAATTAAAAACTTCCAAAAAATCAAAAAATTTTGATTGTTGTATGTTTATAGATCGTCGATGTTGAAACGAGAAAACCTTTGGGCCCTAATGAACCTGGAGAGATTTGCGTGAATGGGGTCCTTGTGATGAAGGGTTACATAGGAAAAGATAAAAAAGATGATTTTGATGAAGAAGGTTTTTTCAAGACCGGAGACATAGGTTACTATGATAACGACAAATATTTTTTCATAGTAGACCGACTAAAAGAACTTATTAAATGCAAAGGTTATCAGGTATTTATACAGAATGGTTTTAAATCTACTTTCATAAAATACAACCACATGTACTCTAATGTACAATTTTAAAGGTCGCACCTATGGAACTGGAAGCAGTGCTGCTGCAGCATCCTGGTGTACGTGATGCCGGCGTGGTGGGCTTACCACATGCATCCTTTGGTGAAGTGCCACTAGCATTCGTGGTCCCTCAACCCGAAGCTAACCCTACGGAGTCAGAATTGAAACAGTTTGTTGCAGAAAGGGTTAGTCATACTACATGATTTTAGTCTTTACTCTTTGTTTTAATTCTTTTTCGTTTGCATCAGCATAAAAAAGTGATGCGCTGACTTCAATACTCCACAACGCTTGTAACTTTTGAACTGGATGAGCTACATAGATACACTCTTAGAATAAAATTAAATACAGGATATGGAGACAAGAAATCTGAAAAACAAAGAGAATATTTCTTTCGGTTAAGAAAATATGAAAGAACAAATTAACAATGTCAAAGGAGCGGAAATAGCAAATAAAAAATACTCAGACTTGAACTCACGATATTTTTGTCCAGAGCATAAAAATTAGCTCCTAGACATACTAATCTTATAAGGTAATATACTACGCATACCAGGATACCAGGATAATACTACGCATGGATCGTATTTCCTACTAGTTTTGTTTTTTGCTCATCAGTGAAATTCATTCATTCAAAGAAATTTGTGAATTTATCATGTCATATTATATTGATCTTTCAAGTCCTAAACATTCTTAATCTTTATATTTGCAGTTATCTAATCCGAAACATTTACGAGGTGGTGTTAGATTCGTTGCGGAAATACCGAAGAATCCCAGCGGTAAAATACTTAGGAAACATCTGCGGTTAATGATCAAGGCCAGTAAACTTTGAATGATCAAATGAAAAAAAAACATTGGTTAGAGGTAACTGCTCTGTTATGTATGTAAACGATAAGGCCTCGAATAGTTTTAAGATGACACAGTGAAACGATGAACTAATAGCTTGTAAGCAAAAGAATAAAATTGATTTTTGAAATCAAAACCTTTCTTAAATATAAATAAATTTTTCTTCGCATCTCTTTTTTTTCGAGGGTTCCTGGAATGGTTAAACCGATTTAGACCTAAAAATTTAAATATGTATTGATTTATATTTAAAGCTGTACGTTATTAATAGTCTTTTTAAAATCGATTCAGTCGTTCCAATTTTTTTTATATTTTAAATAAATAAGCTTCCACAAATTATAAATCCTAAAATTATTAAGATATTTCAAAAGAAAAATACATAAAATTTTCTGAAATTACGTTTTTTTTAGGGACGGGGCATTAAGACTTGCAAGCTGTTTACCTTATAGTACGAGTGTGTACTGTAGTATGGAAATACGCTTCCCCATAACAACGTGTCGCTGATTAAGATGTTATACACAGCGCAACATTGCGCTTTTGAGACATAAGGTTTTAAGTCTCGTTACCGCAGTAATTTCACTACCATACAGCACCATTTAAACCAAAACACAGTAATGTTTATACGCTACATTTTAACCGCAGAAAAAAGCAGCGGTGGTTTGATTTAAAATAAACATAAATAAAGGGTATTTACTTATACTATTTATATTTAAAGTAAAGAATTTTTTTAATGTCACATAATACTCAGTACACATATAACCTTCCGAAGTCCATGATCACCACATAAGAAAGAAAAAAACTTTTAATACGATCAGCTTGAGATGAATGTGTAATGTAAAAATTCCAATTTTTAATTAGAATACTTAAAACTTGTAGATTTTACTAATCAGTTATCTATGCCTTTGTCTGATAGAAGATAACTCATACCTTTTTATTTTTGTTGGTAAACTGTCTAATGTACCCTGAAGTGTAATTATTGTACATTCTTTATATTCTTATCTATCATATTGTAATTACTAAGACCTAGGTCCAGAAATTCTTTTTGAGTAGGTAATAGTCTACAATTTATTAGAAACAAAGGATTGTTGAACAAACGGTTTTTTGAGAATTCATTTGAAAGCAAACGACTTTGTCGTTATTAGTTAACAATCCTTTCCGGACTGTTTAACTACTTTTTAATGGGCTGTTAGGAGCCGCAGACTGATATTGGTGTCTGTTATAAATGGTTATGTAAACACATTTCTCCAAACTTGCTTGTCAACGATTGAATTTCGGCCACTCGCACGACCGCCTCTTAGCTCCGCGGCCGTCGTGCGCTTTCGCTTTTTTTATATAAATCTGTAACTCTCCCGTCGATAGTCTGTCACTTGACACCGTATACACAATATACATATTTCCGGATTAAGTGCGGCAATATATTAAATCTAAAAACATTTGTGACTCCTCGAACCTTTTTCTGAAAAAAGTGATTAAAATATAGCAAAAAGTGACTGTTCTGCGGTAATCTAAAAATAAATCTTATATTAAAAATAAATTTTTCGATTCGATATATTATTCAAAACAACCAAATGTCAAAATAATTTAATTATGAATAGCATTATAATATCTTCGGCGAAATTACTCATATTAATTCATTTACTAAACAAGATAGTGCCAATGAAATGCGATAGCTCCGAAGAAAACGCGGAAGTTATAAATGAAAACTTATTCGATAGTAAAAATATGATACGTGATGACGGCAACCCTGGACTCTTAAGACTTATACACGAGAACAAATTCAATTCGGAAATTTTGAAAAGTGTCGGTAAAGAATCGGACGTTGTGAACCATTACGAAGATATAACAATTATGGACTCCCACGGACAGTTAAAAAATTTAAAATACAAGTCGGCTAACACGCCACGGGTACCAGTTAAACTACAAAAAGTGATTCAGAGTGCTGATGTAGTGCAACAACACGATAACAAAGTGACGGAAAGTGACACACAAGTAGAAAGTACTTTAAAAGGTGATAACGACGATCACAATTTCGATTTAAGCAGACACAAATCGAAATTTTTCGACGAACTAGGATGTGAGTATACATTGCCTTTATATTATAATAATTTCTTTAAAATTCATTAATAAATAATAATTTTAATATGATTACTTAGTAGCAAGTGCTCGTATATATCTACATGATACTCACGAAATTATTTTGCAAACAACATACATACTTCTTCCTTAAATAATTTGAACAAATATTGCCTACTTTAAATTATATTAGTCGATTTGTCCTTAAAAAAAAATATCTTATAACTTTTTCTAAGTTAAACGTCATAATAAGCTCAATTTACAATTAACTAAGTTTATGAACTTGTAATCAAGGTGACATATGGTGATATTATCACCTAGTTATATGTTGTTATACGTAAACATAGCAACTTAATATTATATCAAGTAATACTGTCATAAAGGGTAGTATTAGTTCTCTCGTGGTTTAATCACTGTATTTAAGGAGACTGTTATCTCAATATTTCTTTTTATAATATTACCAATAGGTATATGAAATATCACATATTAAATTTTATAGGACTCTCTCAGACTTAACTTATTTACTGTAAGTTCAAAAACTTAGTTTTTTTTCTGTGTAAAAAAACAATACCAAGAATTATTAAAATGAAACGTTTATCTTTATAATCATCACAAGCGTCTACTAATACATAAGTTGGCCAGGAGGTCACCAATCATAGTTCTACTTCAATGTGTGTCATTGTCTGCTTGAATGCCGCTATAGTTCAGTTTGTAAGACAGCCTCACACTGTACCTTTAACTCGAAGAGACGCTGGTTCGTTCCCTACTTTGAATTTTTATTGAAAGAAAACAATTACATGTTTTTTATTGGGGAGTCGATTCCTTAAAAGTTATTAAGAAGGAGATTTAAAAAGCATCATATTTCGTAAAGTAGTTACGATTTTATAGGGGCTATAAAATGTTACCAGAATTTCTCAAATAAAATATTTAGTTGACACATACTGTGTACTTTGCGAAGTGTTTAGTCGCAAAAGTCCTTGCTTCGATTCCCTAACCGTCTATTGTGGAGTTTGGGTTTTCGTAGTAAGAAAAGATACTTTATACAGTAATACGTCAGGTCCTTTAACATCACCTTTTGCGTTCTTCCAATTCTGAATCACAACTATATAAGTTTGCCAGCAAATAGCTTATTGTGTTGTTGAAGTAGTTATAAGATATCCTATTTTTTTTAAGTGATGTAAGAAACATCGTGAAATATGACATACATTATCATCATCATCTGATAGACGTCAACTACAGGACATAGGCCTCCTCCAATAATGGGAGAATTTGGGCTATCTCCCACCACGCTGGCCCAATGCGAGTAGTTGGGAATAATTTGCATAATTCACATGAATTTTAATAAATTTTGTAAGTGCTGCATGTCTAAAAAATTGATTTAATGATTACAAATCGTTAGGAACTATTGTATAATTTATTCACGAGGATGAAAATTGAAAAAAAATCTGAAACTTCTGCTCAATTTTTAAGTAAACGTGCACAAGCGTGAACTTAACATTAATAAGTATACAGAACAGTTCGGAAGTGAGCCGTGTGAGTAACCGGCCGTAAGGTTACGACACACACGCCGCGCCGTCAGGAGAAAGCGGCATCCGGTTTTTGTAATTGCAGATTATTATTCAATGTTATGCGATTCTTACAAAGCATCTTTTTTCGCAATTTAATAATTATCTATGATGTAAGAACCGTTTTAAGCACTCAAAATCTTCTCCGCGATAAGTATTAATTCAAGAGAACTCTAATAAAAATTACCCTAATTTTTTTGCGTGTCCCTTAAAATCACTAAGTTTATCATACTGTGTAGACAATAATAATAAATAAATAACATTAGTTTAATAAATTAATTTCAATTCACAGACAATAAGTACACGATGAATCTAGCAGGACGTTCGTCTATAAGTATAATAATGGTGCACTAGTTAGGATAATATAAATTGCATCAAGCACTTTTCGTTTTGAGACCTAAGTTATACCCGGGACATAGTATTATTTATCGGTTACTATTCGGCTGCAATAAGGGCTGCGTTGGTGGCTACTTAGGTTGCTTTGTGCACGAAATTCTACGATAACCATCGACAAGTGACAATAATACAACCAAATTGACCTTAGTCGACGGTGCCAAGAGAAAGAGCGGTTCAGCTTTCTCTCAACTAGATAACCTTCACACGTACAATAACGTTTATACTACTGTTCTTATTTACGTAATAATTTGTGACAAGCAATTAAAATACAAACCCACTTCGCTACAGCCAAGGTCTTTAAGGTCAGTTTTAGAAACTGTACTTGTACATACTCGTAATTTAAAAAAAAACATGAAATAGTTTTACATTTTAATGAGACACTATTTTAATGCCAAGTAGCACATGCCAGTAATCAACTAGCACGTTATTTATCATTAGTATGTTCTGTTTATTAAGTCACCAAGTTGTATAAAAATGTAGTAACATAATAAACTGAAATTTCTTTAAAATTAATTTGATTGATTGATTACGATCAGAATGAACATAATCAATATCAGCAATATTGTATGAACTAGAACTATAAGCATATTGGTTATAACACTCTGTTGTCAGAGACTGTCTGAGGAGACCTGACCACAAAGACTAATGCTGCCAAATAGTAATATACAAACTACTGTCTTGTGAACTGTAACTAGTTAAATTACTGTAGTAACGAGATATATATTTTACGTCCCACGACGATTGTAGTATGTAAGCGTGACAATTCTCATCAGGTGAACATTCTGCACGTTTTGTTGTCTAGGTAGAAAAAAAAATATTATACATTTATGAAATGCTTCACAACAGATCTCTATATCCGGCACTGGAATACGTCCAACCTTTGAAATCAATACGCAAACGATAACTTCCGGTAACTGTAGCATTTCCTATTCAATAAACACTTTTACCTTATTAGTGAGAAAGAATATTTAGTTCAGTTTCATAATTGTTTTAAGATAATACTAAAGGTAAATGTATTACTGATTTAAGCACACACTTTCTGTCCAATTTAGTTTTGTAGATCGTTTATTTAATCGAAAACTGTAATCGGTAGTCTGTATCGCCCCATGGTAAATGCAAAAGTTTTAACCTAAACATAATGATTAAGTTGATATATACAGCACCACAATGCGCTCATCTCCTTCAGACACCAGGTGTTAAGTCTCGTTACCCCACTAATTTCACTAGCTACTGCTCTCTTTAAACGAGAAGACAGTAATGTTTGCACAGTACTATTTGTTGGCTGCGATAGCAGCTGCCATGGTTCCTACCTAGACGGTCACCGGCAATAGACCTGCCACCAGTAAAACTAACCATAGTCCTCCTTCGATAAGTGTTTATAGAATGCAATTCTCTAGAAGCAAAAACGGCCAAGTACGAATCGCTATTTGAAATCTGTGGCCAAGGAGCGCAGAGTCCAAGTTCACTTCCGATTATCCAATTAGATAGCGGGCACAATTAGAACACTTTATACACAACTGTGCTAATCCGCCGTCGTATACTAGAAGTAGTTTAAATCAAATTAATTCAGGCCGTGCACTTCGGGTTTATGAGCCCCATCTCCGGAGAGCTGTGTAGGTTAACCAACTAAAGAGCTGATAATAGCGACAAAGTGGATTATGAAAGAACGCCATTATATCCATAAAATATCAAATAATATATCTACCGGATATAACTTATAAACAGCCCTTGTTTTTATTCAATGTAATAAATTAATGTTATATCCTAATAGCCACAAGATTTTCTGTAAAATAAAACAAAATAAAAATAAATAACTCAAGTATCTGCACATATTTTTTAATTTAAATTAATGTTTTAATTAAAGACATTATTAAAAGTTTTGGTCTATATTACCTTATTGCGATAGCTTAGAAGAGAATGATGCGCTTACTTAAATATTCCGTAACGCTTGTAGCTTTTAAACCGGAAGAGCTACATGGATACTCTTTCAGAATAAAATGAAGTACAGGATAAGGAGACGAGAAAATCATATAAAAAGTCTATCTCTCTTCCGGTTAAGGAGGTATGAAATGTTAAAGTTAGCATGAGGAAGAAGAGGGGTTAATGCGTTTTAGCACTTCAGACCACATCACCATTTAACACTGCTATCAATCGTAATCAAACATTAAACTTGGCATTTAAAAAAACTATATAACAATAACTACTGTGATGTATGTAGCATAACAGTCTTTTCTTACAAATATAACTTAACAAAAAACATGTTTTAATCATATATTTAATTTTAAACTTTTGTTTTGTACAGCGAAGTCACAAGACCTCATACGTAATGTTAAAAAAGTCTATAGTTTTCCGGTTAAGGTAGAATGAAAAGTTAAAGTTAACAGTGTCGAAGAGGGAGATAAGAAAAAGAAAAATTTTACTGGAAATCGAATTCATTATCTTTGTGTTCAAAGCAAGAATCTGGGCCATTCCGGCTAATTCTGATCTTACAAGGTAAAAGAAACCCGGATAATAAGACTACGCACGCATTGTCTTTCCGGCTTGTTTCTTATTAGCCATACGTTTTGAAACGTGTCGTATGTTAAGATGAAATACACTGCACCAATTTATACTGATCGCCGTGATACAGATGTGATGATAAATCGATCATACGTTGTCTGTATAAACGATGATCGTAGTAATACTGTTCTAATTTTTTTTAATCCGCTAAATACTTAGACCGTTCTAATCTACAAATCTAGATCGAACGAGACCGAGAACGACAGTGGCGCGATCTAAATATAAAAATTAAAAAGTAAAACCGGAGGCAGCTTTCCAGCCGCTCTCGCCGACGACACCTCTCTCTGGCGCCGGCAGTTGTTTAAAACATTTTCGCATTGATTACTTTAACCGAATTAAATTTAATACCTACTTTCAAATCTCTGTTTCTACCGCTGAAGACTTCCGGTTTGAAGAGTGTTGTAGTTAAATTACTAGAATATTGAGATTCGACAAGTTGTGTCCTAAAATGTTGAATACATTGTAGTGCAATATTTGTCGTACTTACTAGCTCTCAGGCGTATCATTTACCATTAGTTGAACGTCCTACACGTCTAAATAAAAAAAGCCAAATAAAAAAGCAATAATATTGTAGATAGATAATAAAGTGCGCATAGTTTTAAAATAAATTAACCGTTACTCAAAAATATTAGATAATAGAAATAAAATGTTACAAACTCCTTGTCCCTATAACGCAGTGTCTTGGCTTGTGCTACAAGACAGTGTCGTGGTGGTGCTAAAATCAATAGCACGTTTTTTTTTTCGTGATTAACAATGACTTAAAAAAAGTTTAGAGTACCGCTTTACGAAAGCTTTTTATTACTTTTATTTTATTTTGAAGCATATTTAGTTTTTCTTTTAATTTATTATACTTTGGTGGTAAGTGGACCATAGAAATTATGATACCAGTTTTTTTTACATCTAAACGCCTTATATAATTTTCTTGATTATTTTTATTATTAAAATAATAATAAATAAAATTTTTAACCTTCTAAATGACAATAAATAATATTCGAAATTAATTTGGTTACATTATTAGTACAATATCTGTTAAAATTTGTCTTTGAACAAAATATTTTTTTACATGAATAATTCATTGAAACTAACAACTATCTTCTGAAAAAAATTAAAAGGTTTGTTTGTCATAAAATGTTTGTTTGTCATAAACAGTTTCGATAATTTTTTTCATAAAGTTCCGTTCTAGTAAATAACATCAAAGCCGAAAACTTATGGAAAATTTAACAAAAGTTATTAGAATAATTCAAAAGTGTGATGTAAAAGCACTTCGTCACATCCGCTTCATGGAATTGTCTCGTACATGAAGCGACTTCTATATTTTTGCATCACAAAATCAACATTACGAAAGTCATTGTGGGTGTCCGAGACGAATGCTCGTGCACACTAACAAGTATTCACGTTCTGTTTGCTGCAAAACGGACGAACAGTCGTGACATAAATGTCCCCATTCATACCCATCAAATTTTATTCTTGATGTCTCACCCTAAATTATGATACACGTTATCGTTACTTCAATCAGAATAATGTCTAACCCAGATATTCAATGAAAGAAAAAATTATCAAACCTCATACATTTTCAACAACATTTAAATATAATGAAAAGTATATTTATTAGAACAGAATATATATAACTGTTGCTCATCAGTGAATAAGAAAATACTTCCAGAGTAACTTTTAATTGCATAAACAGAATGGTTGCTTGGTTATAATTAACGGATATACGTGATAACCATAATTTCTATAAAGTTGTTGAACTAAAACATAAACAACGGATGTGTTAAGCGTTGATTTTTTATTGCAAATGTGCTAACACTTCTGAACTGACAATAACATCGTTATTGGTTCACCAATGTCAGTTCACATAATAGTCGAGCATGCTTCAGCGTGCTCGACTAGCATATTCTGGCTCTTATACTTTGAAATACTGCAATTCTGTTAGGACATCAGATTTCCAATAGTTAAAAACAATATTAGCTGCTAAACTTCACAATAAGAGACTCTGTAATCACGCCGATGATCTTAGTGTGATTCAGTAAGCTATTATTTGCTTTACTTCTGAGGTAATTATATATAATTCGTAATGATTCTTTAAGTCTGCTTACTGATTAATTAAATACCACTCCCATCACTTCGTTAGACAATTGAAACGTTTCGTAATATAATGTGCAACAATGAGTGCTAAAATGGCGCGGTTTTAATTTCACGCGAGTTTCGCGCTAAGTGAAACGAAAGTGAGTTGGCGCGAAAAATCAACTGTCAAACGAAGCGGACGAAGCGCGTTCCGTTTGCCGCTCGCGTTCGCACTCACTTTCAATTTTATTTAGGGTTATATACGTTATGTAACATATAAATGTAAGCTTCGCATAAAATCTTACCAAAAACCTTTATATTACAATAATACAAGTAAAAATTTCAAAAAGTTAACAAAAACTGATAACAGCTAAGTGAAAAAATTCTTAAAGAAACAACAAACTGTGAAACATAAAGCGTAAAACAAATAGCTGGCTTTCTAAACGACTTAAAAAACAACAGTCCAATTAATTCGTAATATAATAAAAAGAGCATTGGTGAAATTGTGCTCGTTTTGATGTAACTACCGAAAAACTAAAAGCCCTCAATCGAAACGAATTTGTCACAAATTTAACGGAACTGCTGGCGCGGGCGTATTGACCGTAAAACGTACCATAGCAGATGTTATTAAAGAAAGCACTGTTGCTTGACTAAACAAATTACGTACATCCTTTACCTTCTCAAGCTTTCTTTACATTTTCAATTTTATGGGCGATTTCCTTAGGGTATAATCTTAAATTGTATTTCTAGACCTGATTACTTAGGCTTGCATTAACTATTACTTTGCTGCAAGCGAATGTACTCGCTGATACATTCAAAACAGGATTCAGTTTTGTGCAGGTTTTGCATTCTCTTAGGACGTTTTTCGTATAACTACAATCGTGTTTTGGAAAGCTAAGGCGAAAGTCGGTGTCTTTGCAAGGTAAGACGTGTTACCAACTGCAATCAGTTTTGATATATTTTATGAATAATTCGTACTACATAAGTATTAGAGAAATAGATATAAAAAAAAAATTGTATGAATGCTGTGCACATCTATAAAGGTGGTACAAATCGAACAATACCTTACTGTAGCTTTTAATAAATGTAATTTTGTATTATCGCTGACGTGTCAAATAAAATAAAATAAAATTAATTCTTTTAATATATAATAATAAATTTAGTTGCTCACGGAGTACAAAAAGTAAAAAAATTAAGGTTTCGAATTTAAAAGTCAGTTCAATATCTAAAACATTGATTTAGGTATATCAATGCACTTTCTAACTAATCAAAATAAATTAATAGATAATCTATTGGCGAAATACGTTGCATCATTTTATGACATATCTAATTATTCGTGATTTTTTGCGGTATGAATAAAGAGAATAATTTTAGTTATTGAAAGTGTGAAAATATAATTATTATACTAAGTTTTTAAATTACATTGACTGTAATAAGAAAACATATAAACAGGCATAGTTTTTATATCAAAACCATAGCTGAATATTTAAATAATACCCGGATGCCATTAATTGACAAAATCTTATTATTACGTAATTCTGAGGTTTAGACTTCCACTCACTTCCTCTTGGTGTTCAAATAGATTAATAGTGGTATCGAGTTTTATAACTTTACTTAATGTTATTTTAATGTAGCGTTATATAAACACTTACCAGATAATCATTAAAGGCGAACCTTAAAGAAGATATCATTAACAACACACACTGAAAGTGAAAAGAAACGTGCGGCGGTGCGCTTTGCTTTACTTCCGAAACACAACTTTCCGCGAGCGGACGTCTTAAATAAATAAATAAACATTAAGAAATACAAAAAAAATGTTAAAACGTTAATGAAACAATGTGCAAAAGCAAAAAGTGAAAATGTGTGGTCAACATACAATAATGGATGCGTCGGCGGAAAAGTATCAGAAGAAGAACTTCAAAATACGTAGAAGATTTTGTGTAATAAACAGTAAATTTAGTACGATAATATTTTTAATGATGTCGTTCAATTTTTTTAATTCTGTGCGTTCGGATAATGATAACGATGTGTTGACAATGGAAGATTTAAACTTAAAAGACGATGAGACCATATCTGATAGACGGAGACCTGCTAATGAACAGGAAAAAGACATTCTTCTGCTGGAAGCTTTAGGAAGAAGGAAAGCTCCCTATCACAATTCTTACGGTGCATCACAAGAAGAAGACTCTATAATGGATTTATTAGGCAAAAGTAAGTTTTTCACATATGTTCCGAATATTCTGGGAGAAGGTCTCTCTTGCAAGAAACCTAAGTGGGTTCCACCGTAGGTTCTTTTTTGCTGCCAGAAAATAGTGTACAACCATCATTGTGGGTGAAGCAATTACAATTATATGAAATTACTGTGGTAATGAGACTTAACATCAGCAGCTTCAAGGTAGCGACAAATTGCGGCGAAATGTTTATCTAGCACCTCATCTTGAAAATACGTATCACTTACCATCAAGTGCGCTTCCTGCTCCTCTCCTCACTTTATTAGAACAAATTTATGAAGAGATAAAATTTAAACTAGTACCAAAAAAAACATTTTTTTTTTGTTTATTGTTTTGTATTATTTCCCGGAACAATTTCATAGATGTCTGTTTATTTGATGTAATGTCTATAACGGTCAAATTATCTTTGATGGGTTTTACTTACAGATATTTGGAGATATAGTGAAAAGTTTATAACTTTATACAAATCAACAAAAAGGATATAAAAATCGAAAAACCATGGGCAAATTAAGGTTTATCGGTTCATATTAAATTCTTTATGTTCTAGTAGTATGTAACATAAACTTGTTTAGTAAAAATATAAGGAAACTATTAGGTAATACAGTTTGCCATAAGTACATCGATAAAGAACAAGTTTGCATATAAAAGATTTGTTTTTGAAAATCTCGAACAACCGCAAATAAAAAAAAAATCTAATGAAAACTGTAGTTTCTATTAATTATATTTATGGCATAAATTTCATGAAGTACTACCCGCTATTTACACTATGAAATTAGAATCGTTAAGAAATTTGCGCGAAGTAGTTTTTAACAATATATTTTATTTCACCATATATATATATAGTTACGTATATATATAATATCTTATTTTGTTACATAAATACCAACAGGTGAACATCTCACTTGCCTCGTCGAATAAAAACATACTCCTTTCAAACAAGTTAACTTTTTGTAACTTAGGTGTACATGTCACAAGTAGTTACATATAATAACGATATTATTAGGTGTCACAGCACCAAGTCGACTTTCTCTAATAATTCAAGAGCTCTGACATCCACCACTACTGTCTAAGACTTTTAATGAATCTCTTATTCAGCGTGACTAGACTCTCGTAGTTTGCAATTTTCTGTTACTACTGTATAGTAAAGTAAAAATTGACGTCTTTGTATATCGGTGTAACTATGATCTTTCTTCTTTTATCAAGCAATACTTAACTCTGTACTTGATAGAAGACAGTCTCTCCTTCATACATAGTAGTAGTAATAATTCTACTAACAATGTATAAGTTAATTTACTTCATTGATAGTAAGGCTTGAGACTTTTCAACTCATGTAGTATAGTAATAATGGCACTAGCTTACATATTCGGTATAAATGCATTTTTAAGATCAAAGCGGACAGTTAATTTAGGTTATGATAATATTTCTTTGCTCATAATGTTACACACCATTATATTCTATTAATTACTTTATCAATTACATTAAATCAGCTATTATTACAAAAAAAATCATATAAAAATTTATTTAGTTATAATATTAATGATAAGAGATTTAATAATAAGAGATATTTTGCTTCGATATTTTTGACTTTGATCTATAAATATCAATGTACAAAAATGTTGTAGTTTATTCAAATATTTTTTCCAATACGATATGTGTATTAAGTAAAAAAAATGAAAATAAGCATACTTATAAAAAATATTAGATGTGCATGTCGTGTGTAAGAATAATATTTCTTTTTCTCGCGTACTAAATTGAGTAAAAAAAATTAAGTAGACACGCAGTGGACGGTCTTAGTGTATAAATGAACAAAACCGGTGAATGACCGACTTTTCACTATTGAGTTCAAATTAACGCTTTTACTATCGTTGATGATTACCGCATTTCATTTTATAATTTACTAATATTTAATATAGATTATCTGCTAATTTTATAACTGATTTTAATTTACTAAAAAGTTCCCTTTTATAATAAAATTGTTTTTGTATTCAATTTAAAAATTATGCAACAATCTATGTAAAAACTGGTGGCAGTTCTTTCTTCCTGGTGGTACAATCATAATCATATATCAATACAACCAATCAATACATCAAAATCACAAATAATGAGCAATTTCTGGAGATGATAAGCACTGAATCAATATTGTAAAACCTAATTATTGCTTTATTATTTACAGTGATACCGCAGACATGCCGCTACCGAGGGGCGAGGTACGCTTGCGGTCTGAGCATATCATGCGTGCTAGGCGGCGGGAAACCGCTGGACCTGTGCTCAGGGGGCATGATATGGGCCTGTTGCGTTGACAGGGATACTACTGAGAAACCCACCGAAACCGCACCCGTTGTTCACAATGCCAGTAAGTTATTAACTTAAATCTCATGTGTCACAAAATATGATTCATATAAATGAAGTAAAACCTAAAATACTCGAAGATGAGCTTGACGAATTTGCTTTTAGTAAGTCAGTCAAAACTTTTATGACCCCTGACTTGTAAGTGATTAATTTTGTGATATGTCTATGTACATCTTTGTGTTAGAAAACATCTATTAATAGATTGTAATAATTTGCATATTATCCTTTTAATAACATACTGTTACTAGTACAAGTTCATTAAGTTATTTTAATTCAGTCCAATTAACAGCTATTTTTAATAGTTTGAATGTTGTGCTAATCATTTTAATGTTTATTATGATAATAAAATTGCATGGATAATTAACCTTTCGTTGTGGTTAAATATACAAATTTAATAGTACTCGCACTATTAGAAATGAAAGCCTATATTAAAATATTAATAGACATTTCTGTCAAATAGTAGTATGCAAACTTTACTGTTTAGTTTGAAGGTTATTGTAGTTAAAGCAGTTACTAAGGTAACGAGATTTAGGAACTTGTGTCTTAAAATAATTACAACTTAGTGCAGTGTTTATCATTTTAACTAACGCTGAATTATTGCGAAAAATATATATAAACATATATGCAATAATGAAATGGTTGTCGTACATTGATTATAATTCTCATAGCGGTTCATTACGAAAGCGTATTTCATATTTGTATAACAATATAGTACACTCTCTCCTTATTTCGGTGTGAGAGAAACGCGGAAGCGGATTGTACTGACCGTACTGACCAGATAACTAAAGACCATGAGGAAAGATTTAGAAAACCATAATACGATTGTAAAATCGTTGAAACTTGTAAACAATGATAATATAGATTTTATCTGTATTTATTATGCATTTAAGTTCGAACATCCTAATAGTTTTTGGATGCAGCTTTATGATTTCAGATTCGTGTTAAAAGTAAAATAATTTCCTTCAGCTATTACTGGAATTTTAGCAATACATGTTTTGTTATAAAATATTTTTAAATAAAGGGGTCCATGTAAACTTAACTCTAGAGTAATTAAAAAATTCACAGACATTTATTGCTTATACTAAAATCGTACCAATTAGTTAATAATCGCTGTAAGTATATCGTTCATACCAAAATCCCGTTCATGCTCTGATTGTCTTGAGCTTACGACGCTCGACTGTTACTGCCGCACAGTTATTTCCGGTGGAACTTCTTTGGTAGGTTTTAAAATTCTAAAACTATACATAATGAACCTATTTAGTATTCGTATCTTTTTTTAATCTTATATGTAAAGATATATTAGTTCTTTTTTTATTCGACTAAATGCTGTGAAGAGAAGGACATTCATCTGATGATAAGTGATACGGGGACAGACCCATAACAATGTGGTACTAGTTAGGATGATATACACTGCATCATATTGTGTGCTGGGATTTGAGTTACAACATCGGCGAGAAATTTCGACCCTTTAGTAATTTTACTTATATACTTAACATCCTGAAAAGATATACACTCGTTAAAGAATATTACCATAAATCCACATAATGTTTTAAGACTTAAGTGGTAAAGACTTTTATAAATTATTAATATTTACTCAAGTTTATACTATTCAACATTCAAGGGATTCTTACCATGTCATTAAGGGGCTAAATATACCTTAGAATTAGATGGTCATTAAAGATAGATCAGCTATTTACGTAAATATGGTATTGTTGTGATAGAATGGGTTGGTAGGTAGGTGGTTGTAGGGTGAACAACACTGTTGTTTCAACACACCTGACGTCCG
This sequence comes from Pachliopta kotzebuea, assembly GCA_018246255.1. Taxonomy (NCBI): domain Eukaryota; kingdom Metazoa; phylum Arthropoda; class Insecta; order Lepidoptera; family Papilionidae; genus Pachliopta; species Pachliopta kotzebuea. The sequence goes on from DWLS01000635.1 coordinate 19,982, forward strand.
CCACAAACATCTCGGAGACAGCGAGATTTAAGTGAAATTTAAGTGAAAGTTTCAAATTGTATCACGTCCATTGGAGCGTAAATACAATGGTGTGTAATAACACTGCTTAAGAGCGACACGTGATACGAAAAATGGATGGTAATTGCGGAGTCTCGTTTCATATCCGGACGTTGGGATTTTATCACGGAACCTTTTGTATTAACGATTTCCTGATTACTGTTCATCATCATTACATCAAACGATGGACGTCCACTGCTTTCAGTAGTATATTCAAAAAAGAGCGAATGAACAATCACTATGAAAATTATTTAAATAATTTTACTTGCAGCAACATTGTCTTGTCAATAACGCTAAAATATTGTTTACTTTTTAACTGTTATTAATATTTTATGATAGCCCACTAAACGTCCTTCCTGTTGGGACTACGAACTTACTTTCACAAGAAGAGAGTTTGATTTTAATAGCATATATATTTTATAGCGTTTGGACAAACGATACATAAACGTTAATTTTGTACATTACAGTTTTCAAATAACTTTTGCTATACATTTTTTATTAAAAAAAATATAAAAGAATAGTTAACATTCACTTGAAAATTAAAGTTTTTTTTTACACATAGTAATAAATTAATTTTAAATTCAGTATGTTTTACAATATTTTTTAAATTGTTTAAGGTAGTATCCACAGTTTTTATTAGTGTCATCTTATGTGTGAAGATAGGATTGTATCTTTTATTTTTTGCAAAAAATTTTAATTAATACTCGTAATACTTTTATTACTCCCATGTAAGAAACACTGTAATAAATACTTTTTAAAATATAAAGTAGTACAAAAACATACACAACCATTACACAACAAGAACGAAAGTAAAAGTTTTCAACGCGAAATCACATAAAGAAGGCTTTATTATTTAATGTTGTAACATTACGTAATATTTCTTTTATAGTAAGAATTAGAAAGTGATCGGTATAAATACTATTATATGTTCTTAAAAATAAATTAATGTAAACGAAGCGGGACAGTTGAGATTGTAAAGAGGTCGTATGTACATTTCGAAGAGGCACGGATTTGATATTCGCTGATCATGAGTTTTCTGTAAAAGAAACTTATCTTAAAGAAAACGACATGTTACAAGAATACCAGCTTTTACGAATTATGGACATGTGATATCCACCAACCTGAACTTGGCTCGCGCGTTAAATTAATGGCCTTTTCTCTCTTCCGGCGAAAGAAAACCGTAAGTCTCTATAGTAGGAACATTAAGAGAGCTGTTTATTATGAACCACTAAATGCAGACAGTTCCGAATTAATCCGTCTAGCACTGAATATCCATTAAGATGAAAAAACGAACATTCTGCTCGTTGGAAATTGACTCCACAAATAAACTATTGACGATTCACAGTAATTGCACAAACGCAATTTATCGAACTTAATAATGATTTCCGTTAAACCTAACCATATTTCTTTTAATAACAAACAATAATTTTAATAAGAAATATTTATAATATACATACATACTAAATGAAAATACACTAAATAGTCTGTATTTAACTAATGTAATCCATATTAATTATCTCATATTAAATTTCTCAAATACGTGAATATAAATTACTCAATCAGTTGTTATTTGTTGATAAGATACAAAAAAATTCGACATGTTTTTTACACTAACTACAACATATGAAAAATAATCGTTGCAAAAGTATTGGTAAATTCTAAAAAAAACCTTAAAATGTAACATTTCGCAACAGGTGATCTGATAGAAATCATCGGTACATTTCCACACGACAGCTACGACTACCAGACAGATACTAACCAATTTGAAGATCCAATCATCATCTACACAGAACCTAACAGGCCCAAACCGCACTTTAACCGGCCAAAACCAACAACGGACCGGCCCGAGCTAGATCTAAGTGGACAAAACCGGCCAAAACCTGATTGGAGTGTACCAAATTATGATCAGAATCATTATTTTCACGTGAAGCCCTCGTACCACGAAAGCACTACAGCACATCCAACACCAGATGACTTTTACACATCCAACCATTTTGTTGGTGGTGCAAACAGCGCTGACGGTGATGATGATTATGTACCAGTTCATACGAGCGGTCATAAACCGCAAAAACCTAGTTTCCCGGGTGAGACAAATTTTCTAAAAAAAATTACGGGGACTGATTTTTTGGATTAAATTTACCCATGGCGATGAAACTCAAGTATGTTATGATGTACGTAAATTTGAATTATTACTAAAATGTAATCATTTGTATCAATTCTACAAATAAAGCAAGCTCTTTTTAAATTAACATTTTTTTTATTATTCTTTAACGAGAGGTTCATCTAATTAGGTTTCTAGTAAATTATTTTATCAATTACCATAAATTTGCTTCTTTCAAATATTCTTGTAGCAAGTTTATTAATATATTACATATTTTTATAACCAAAATTCCTTCGACTTGAGTTTCCTCGTCTTAATCGGCATATACTCTTTTTTTTGCTTAGATAATTCCAGCACTGCGATTTCATAATCATCATGCACTTTCTTATTGTTATGTACAGCACCCGCTTTATTACACATGACTTCTACAGCATTAACTTAAGTTCCTGGTGCTGCCAATACGTAGGTTAAGTTAAATAAATACTTATTATCTCTGTCTTTCATATCTTCATAAAACAGATACATAGTATTATGTTCTGAGTTGAGTTTTGAACGAGAAGTCTACTCAGTATATCGGGAATCAATTTTAGTTAGAATTTACTAAGTGATAGATGCACTGCTGGAAGACATTATTAACTTAAAAGTATTACAAGCCAAGTTTTGAAAAAGATGTTTTAAATATAAATATTAATTTTAACAATCAACAAAAGTTATTATGTATTTATATGTTATGAGTTATGAAATAAGTAATCATATTTTGAACATCATATTAGCGATATTTTTATGGAAAGGTATATATTTATTTATTTATACAGATTATGTGAAGGTCAACTTAATGTCTTTGGAAAAGCTTTGGTTAATTTGGTAATTATGTCTTTTATGGAATTTTAACAGTTAACAAAATGCGATTATTGCTATTTCAGGTTGCGGCGAGCATTATACTCGCTCCAATCGTATTGTCGGTGGCCACTCCACGGGCTTCGGCTCCCATCCCTGGCAGGCAGCATTAATAAAGTCTGGATTTTTGAGCAAAAAACTAGCGTGCGGCGGCGCCCTTATCTCGGATAGATGGGTGATCACAGCAGCTCACTGTGTTGCCACGTAAGTATCTAAATAAATTGAGAAACTAAATTTTTCTTAATGGAAGAAGCGACGACATGGGCTAGGCTTTCACCTGATAGTAAATGATACAGTAGTAATTGTGGTATTCTATCGTAGGCAAAAAATTAAAAAAAAAATTACTTCACTTAGTTTAAGTTGCGGTATATATTTCAAGGCATTTATATATCGAAAAAGTGAAAAGGTTGTTACTGTAAACAAATATTTTATTCACTGCTTTAGGACACCAAACTCCCAGCTCCGAGTTCGTCTCGGAGAGTGGGACGTGAGGGATGCTGGAGAAAGATACTCCCACGAAGAGTTTGCTGTACAGCGCAAAGAGGTGCATCCATCGTACGAGCCAGCCGACTTCAGGAATGATGTTGCTTTGGTGCAACTGGATAGGGGAGTCGTGTTCAAACAACATATCTTACCGGTAAGTAATAAAAAATATTTTTAACTTTATTTACTGTTATATCATCAAATAAAACAAATAGGTCCTGTAATTGCTACCTAATTTCTATCCCCACTGAACTTGAACTCCTCGAAGGAAACCGAGATTTTCTAAAAAAAATAACTATCAGGGATGTATATGTAATATCTGCCAACCCACACTTAACCAGAATAATAGATAGCATTGACTATCTCCATGTGAGAGAAAGCCTCGAGTACCAACAGTGGAAATAACAAAACAGCAATATGTATTTTTCATATGTACATCATCTTAAAGCTATCTTCATGGATACCGTTTGCCGAAAGTAAATGCTTAGTATTTTTTTGTATTAAAAGCTAAAATCTCTTTGGTTTCAATAATATATAATTTAGAATATATATTACATTTCAGGTATGTCTTCCACAAAAGCAAATGAAATTAGCAGGAAAAATAGCTACTGTAGCTGGATGGGGTAGAACAAGACACGGACAAAGTACGGTGCCTTCGGTACTTCAGGTATTTGCAAAAAATTACTAGATTGTTATTAGAATTAATATAAAGTGTAAAAAATTATTAAGATTAGCATTGCGAAATTGAGTTAGAAAGAACTATATCTATACAGATATGTACATCTGGAGATTATTTTAATGAAACCTATTTCTAGCAATTTAGCAGTAGGGTACAGATCATAATAAATAAAACTTACAAAGCTTTAAAATGTAGTACTAATAAAAAACCAAGTAATGTACTGGTACTACTGTTGTCGGTGATGAGTCCTTACATTATCATCATTATCTCTTTGCATATATTGTTTTAAAGTACATATTTTTATTAATAATTTACTTATCCTCAGGAAGTGGATGTAGAAGTGATTCCCAACGAACGCTGCCAGCGCTGGTTCCGTGCAGCTGGCAGGAGGGAGACCATACACGACGTCTTCCTTTGCGCCGGATACAAAGAAGTGTGTATGACTCTTTAAACTAATAAATGTTGAATGAAGCAAGAGTTAAAAAGATAAATATTATGAATAATCCCTCATTACTGAAGGAGACCTATGTCATTCAGTGGAAGTCTATCGGCTGATGACTAATAACACTTTCGCGAAATTTCGCTGGTTTATTTGCTCTTTTATATAAAACATATATTTCTAATCTAAGAACATACATACATATACTCTAATATAAGTATTTAAGTTGTTACCAAGGTACATGAGGTGGTGATGATGTTAGGTTGTATTCAGTTATCGTAAATAAAATATACTTATTTGAATATGTTAATTATATCTTAAAATTCATCACACAATCATCATCTTTAAATTTTTTAATGCAGGTCCCATGTTATTAATTATAAAGCATCACTAACCGTCAACCCTAAACTATTTAGTTAGTGCAATAAAAAAATTGTGAAAAAAGATATATCATTGTTGAATGGTTAAGTTTATCGCAAAGATCTTATACTTTAAGTTGGAGAACTGGAAGAAGTGTTTCTAGATATTTCGTTCGTATATAAACAATATCAATTCCTAATTTCAGGGCGGACGCGACTCATGCCAAGGGGACTCCGGCGGTCCGTTGACGATGAAGATGGAAGGCCGCAGCACGCTAATAGGGCTGGTGTCATGGGGCATCGGATGTGGACGCGAACACCTACCCGGTGTGTACACGAACATTCAAAAGTTCGTACCCTGGATCGATAAACTCATCACCTAACCCTTAAAATGACAAAGTTATAATATAATGTGTTCACAGAAAAGGTTTATAAATTACAATTTATATTGTTTTAAATATAAAACTAATCTAAACAGCCACAAAATTAACAGCATAGAATTTATATATGGAAGAGATATACATAATGTTCGTATATTTACATAGTTTTTTTATTATTTCCTGCGTAATATCAATACTAATGACAACACTGTGTATGTAACATTTATCAAAGTATTTAGAATGATTATTACAATTTATCCATTGTTTTGAAATTGTTGGTAATGAAACTAAATTTTATTGATTTTGGCGCCTAAAATTTAGTTGCATTAAATATAGCAATAGCCGGGTACGTAAAACTAATCATTAATAAATCTTTGTCCATTTCATGTTCTACTTACGATGATATGATATACGATTCTACACTATAATATCCCCCTTAATACATTAGATGCTAATTCTTGTTACCCCGGCAATTCCACTAGTTAAAGCCTCTCGAACTCTAACACAGTAAAGTTAAGAGACGAAAACAGTCGCTGCTTGTACCTACCACCGTTATGTACTTACCGTATAATTTCCAATTATTGTATAACCTGTGATATCGAAAATTAAATTTCTTGCTAATCTGGTGCTACAGCTTTCTGCTGACCATTATCACCATTAACTATTTACTCGTTTGACCATTTTGCTATTAAAATAGAAGCTTTTAAATGAAGCTTATCACAACTATCTATTGTTAAACTATTAAGTTACCAAATCACGAAGTTTTCTTACATTGATTGCATTTAATAATAGGAAATTTAAAATAGAATTAAATCTAATAAAAAGTTAATATTAAGGTATTATTTAAAACTTTTGTTTATTTATAGATATTTTTATTATAGACGCACATAAATTGAACGATGTGATATTTTCCGCTAATATTATTGTATAATTAAATGTAGATATTTTATTACTTAATTAGGATTTGTTAGTAAAACCTGTGGTCTGCTATTTGTCGTCAATACTTTTATGAGTAACTTATTAACTATAACAATTTATTATTGTTTTCTACAGTCTTGAAGAATTAAGATGTTTATAGAAATTGATATGTTTTATTTTAAACCGAATTCATTTTTGAAATTGATATATTGATGCTTCTTGTACTCTGAGCTGTAATACATCACGGAGTAATTTGTTTTTACTATCAGCTAAGTAGAATACGTTTTTAAATATATCAAACATTTACCTTTTATTCCAATTACAAACTTTTTTAATTCTTATGTAAGCTATGGTTGGACCAGAAATAATCAGCTTTAAACCGCAGACTATTTCTTTTAATTCTTTATTAATTTCTGGAGAAAAACTGGAAATTTTATTATTTAAGTACAACGCCATCTCTTAGTAAAAGGAAGTATTCATTAGACGAGCAAGCAATATTGGTAAAAATTGTTTATGTACTACTAGAGGGAGACAGTATATAAATACTTTGTTTTCTATTAATACACGTACTGTTTATCACTTTTTTGTTATAATTACTATGATATTTAGTTAGTCATTAATATGTATGTGAAAGGCTCGATAAGATTAATATACTACCCAGTAGATTTTAAAACACAAAAATATTTTTTTTGCAACCATTTCTTATATTTGTTTAAGCTATAAGTTCTATTAGAGATATATGTAAGAACGTGTAAAAAGTGCTTAGTTTTATAGTTCTTTTTTTAAGATTTTATAAGATACTTTGTTTTTCAAACAAATAAAAATTATTAGGAAGAAATTTACATACTTGATCTTTATCTCACTAGATGACGTCAAATATACGGAAAACTAGCAGCGCATTCAATCACGTATTAAGGACTTATAAATAAAAGCAATATCACATATTTACGAAGTAATATTTTACAAATGGTATGTTATATGGTTACGAATTAATTTATATAAAAGTTATATACTATTTTGAGGAGTTAGTTATATTTTGAGGAGTGCTTTAAAAAGATGTTTAGAATGATTCCAGCCGCTACATTCTACCATCGTCGTGCACTAAGCTATGTCAAATTCCACCTCACCACCTGGATGACTGGTGATCTTCCACTGTGTGTTTTAGCGCAACTTCTACAACGCTTAACTACTTTGAGGAATCTGTGGTGGTCAGCGGTATTTCCGAACTTATACAATATGGGCGCTTTAATAAAAAAGCGTACTTCTTCCACCTTCTAGGTCAGCAAGGCAGCCACGACTCCTTCGGTGTTGCGACTGTCCATGAACGTCGGTAATCACTTCCCATCATGTGAACTATTTGCCCGTTTGCTCATCATCTTTAAAAAAATACTAATAAATACTGTGCCTTTTATAAATAAGAAGCATGGAACGTTCTACTTGTTCCCAATATACTCTGAAATATAAGATACAAATTTTGAAACAAGAACCAAATAAGAGAATTCATCTTATAATTATACATATTATTATAAAATAACTATAAATGATAAACAGAATAATAATAGACCTATACGAGTACAAAAATACAATTTTACCTGCGACAACGCTTCAGAACGTGACGCGTTGAAGTCTTTTGTTGAAAAACTGGAAAGATAATTCGCATGCAGGTACATAGTGTGACTATCCCTTTCTTCCATAATGAAAATTATCCTTATAGAATAATTATCACCATACTTTATGTGACCAAGACAA
>DWLS01000636.1:0-28031 GCA_018246255.1 Pachliopta kotzebuea
CAAATCAAAAAAAAAAAAAAAAAAAAAAAAAAAAAGCTAGCCAGGGATGGATGATATGTATAAAGTAGTCTGGTGTTTGTCGTGACATAGCGAGGGTTCTGTGAGGGTTTCTCCTCTAGACGTGAATAAGCATAAAGTAGAAGAATATTAATGTGATTTGTAGAAGATCATGGAACTAATCAAGATCATAGAATAATTACCGAGCAAATTTTAGTGGGTACAAATCATACTTATACTTTTCAAAGCAGTGTTCCTTGTAAAAGTTTTACTCATTTTCAAAATTATTGAATAGTACAAAAAGATTGTTCCCACTGTTTGGACTTGAGCAACTCTCCAATAAAGACAAAGCCATTTATCCAGCATGATGACTAAGTGGCAGGCCTTCCACATAGTAGACCGAAGATCTAGTGAAGATCGCCAGAAGCCGCTGGATGTATAAAGCGCAGAACCTTTCGGCGTAGAGATCACTGAGGAAGGCCTGTGCCCAGCAGTGGGCATTATACGGCTGACAATATAACTATGGGTGTACGCTGGTAGAAATTTACATCTAAGAAAGCTGTTGTTTTTGGATAATATCCCTGTCCATCGTTTTTCATTCTTTTAAAGCTTCAACTTGTGAGAATCAAATCCGTACTTTTTGAGACGATTTCAGCTTTACATATTGATCTAGATTGTTCTTAGAACATATCGATTCCTTCACGATGTTTTCCATCACAGAAAAACATTATAAGTCAAGGTTCTTAAGTTTAAGCTACTTTGAATAATTCAGTGAAGAATGATCTTTCGGTAAATTATACATGGTACGGACACCGTCGTTCGCTCTTTCACAATCGACAGCTAATCGATATTTAAGCATAATCGATCTAGAGGGGAAAAAAATAACCAGTAACTAGCGTATCGCTTCTGACCGATATAAAATCGATATTTCGTAATCGACGTCAATTAGCTTAAGTTCGAAGGGGAAAAAATCGATTTGCGGCATTTATCGGTTGCTTTATACGAGACCGCTATTTTCCTAGTAACGGTAGCATTTTAGAATTTAAACTAGTTGATTATTTTTCATTAATCATCATCAACAGCTAGCAACAGTCCATTGCTGGACGTAGGCCTCTCCCAAGGAGCTCTTAATACCATGACAACCACAAATTACCATCATGATAATGAGAACATGGAAGATATAGCGAGCTCACCGAAAATACTCCTTATCTTCTATATTGACAGCCGAAGCAGTACTGTCACGACGACAAAATTACTGATGGTAGGTTTTTATTGCCAGAGACCGTCTAGGTAGGTACCACTGCAGCTCCTATTTCTACCACCTTATAGTTATATGCAATCTTTACTGTGTTCCGGTTTGGAGGATGCTGTATACTAGTGAAATTACTGCGGTAACGAGACTTAACAATTAATGTCTAAAGACGATGAGCGCAATTTGGTGCTGTGTATACCATCTTAAGCGTCATATTATGAGCAAGCCTATCACTTACCATCAAGTGAACACCTTACTCATCTCATTACCTCGTAGAATTAAAAAGATTTGATTTATTATATACAGCATTCCAGGGCCCTGGAATATAACCAAAGATTACTGCTATACTCTTCATTATATTCTAGTCGCTTGAAACATAATTTATCAAGTCTCGTTACCCCAGTAATTTCACTACTTACCACGACCTTCAAACCGGAACAGAGTAATGTTCGCAAAGTACTATTCGCCGGCTGAAATAGATACAACCAGTACACAATCAAATCTATTATTACCGTTAAATAGTAATTCAATTTATTTACAATGCGAGATATTACAAACTGTTAACTTCACTTGACTTCACACTTAACGAGGGGTAACTTAGCTACTTAATTGCGGTTTGATGTCAACGTACATGAGTATCAGTTCACGTTAAGTATTCGTTTTGTTAAGTGACAACCTTTTAACTTACTACAGTAAACATGTAGCATCAAGTTTTCAAAATCAAAATTGTTATTTTACTTTACAGTAGTAAAAGAAGCTTATGCTTTAATATTTTTTTAACCAATAGTAAGTTAAGTTGTCCCTGAATATTTCCACTTTTATGGAGATTTTGTTTGGGATAAATTAAGATAGATATATGAAGAATAATTTAAGAGTATGGGGTAGATCATTTACACAAAATTTTTATATATATTAGAGGAAGACAGATCATACTATTGACTCTAGAGTTTGTTTATAATAGATCTATAATATCAGACTTTTAAGAATAGGACTAAGGTAAGCCCTGCCTGTCGTAGAAGTGGACTAAAAAGGGTTTTTAGATTCGAGGATTTTGAGGGTGAAGACCCTCACTGGCTATTAAGTCAGCCCGGACAAATATGAAGTGGTTTCGTATTTTGTTATACCATAATGTGTTTGCTGGGGAGAATAACAGCTCTCCCTGGGAAGTACTAAGCAGCAGTGCAGGAAGGAACCTGTGAGTTCTGCAGATGATTCCAAGGCCTTCCGCAATGCACTGATGATGACCACTGAGGTTTTAGTTGGTATAAATCCCTCGTAACCTTTGACTTCCCTCCAGAAGCAGGGTACCTTACCCGCCTCCCAAAAAAAAATGGTTCGTTTAACAATACATATATGGAATAACTAATGAGGAGTTATTCAAAAAGTCTTTCTATTACTTTTTAATTAAACTCAAATACCTTTTAAGAACATACAAATAATTGATTTATCACAGATTACAAATAATAAACTTGCCCCTAGTTTTATTACTAAACATTAATAATGGTTGAAATATGTAGAACAAGACCTTTTTGGACAATGTTACCCATTTCAGTTAGTCTAGTAAATTGTTGCTTAACAAAGGTTAAAATATTGGTTTAGACTTAAAGTATCTTAAATAATCTAGTCTTTTTCTGATGATAGATCTTCTTGAGGATATCGAACATCACAGCGACCTTTACACGATGAAAGAGACAAGGCTTAATTTTTTTTTCTGCTCTTTTCTAATATTATTGTTCAGCTTTTTTTCTGTTATATTATTAATCAAACAATACTAATGCTTACTATCTACCATCACAAAACTATAGTAAAGAGCCGTGATAGCCTAGTTTGGACGCCGGCCTTCCCCGCCGAGGGTATCGGTGAATTTTTCAATCTCAGTGCAGTTAGTAATATTACTAAAATCACGTTCTTTAAGACATGTATCAAATCGCTTGGATATAAACATTTATATAAAAACTGTTGTATATACTCATATGTATAGTCTGTTCTTATTTCTATTGTTTACTATAGTACATATATTTAGTTAATATAATCAAGGTACGTTATAAACAATCAAAAACAACAAATTTATCATACAGATAGCGTGGCGTTGATTTGTATAACAAACGGCCACCCATTAGTTAATTTTATCTGTTACTAAAACTAAATTAATTTCGCTATCAAATTCGCGGCTAAGTTGCTGCTGCTACATACAGCGGATCCTGTATTTGGGTTATGCCCTAACACAGCCATCAGGTCTTGACGATTCCATAACGGACGCCGTATTGCGGATTCGAATTTATGACTGTACATTAAACTTAACGGCCGTTGCTTACTCAGACTCTTTCACGATCCGAATGTGTCCCATTTTTATTGCATCACAGATTATATACTCCTTTAACTCATCCAATGTATTTACGGCTTTCATTGTTACAGTTTAATAATTTAAGTTACTTTAGTGTTACCCAAAAGGCAATGGAGAGATCTATGCTCGGAATATCTGCGCGATCGAATCAAAAATGAGGAGATCTGCAAAAGAACGAAGGTCACCGACATAGCCCTAAGGATTGATAGACTTAAGTGGCAATATACAGGACACATTACTTGAAGATTATTGATGAGGTGGTAAAGTCCTAAAGTAGCAGCCACGTACTTAGAACTGTATTATTTACTATCAGATGAGTGCTTTGATCGTCTCATCACTTCACCGTACTAAAGAAAAACGGTATAAAAAGATATAATAAAAAATATATATATTAACTTTTTATTATATTCATGTTAAATAAGTACTAATTGGCCTGAAAATAATTTCAATTCGGAGATACATTTCAATCGTCGGCTATTTTATGTCGGTGTGAAATCTGTCAAGATAACAAGCTGCGCCAGGAAGTAGGGGCTGCGTTCCCCTTACTGCAATGCAGTCGCAAATCTAGTCGTGACTAACTGAGCGACTAATTAAGGTCCAACTAAATAATTTAGTTGCTCTAACACCGGGATTAATCGGAGATCGTTATGACCCAGCCGGCGACAGGTGAACGGATGTATTTAGAATATAATTCATCGTGACACTCCTTTTACTATGAAACATTAAGCATTTAAATATCATAGTTAATTTTTATTAAGTTGTTAAGTATAACCATAACTTTAACAATTATTCTAAAGAAAGACTTAGGCAGTATATTCTTAAACAGTTTTTGTTTATAGAAAACGTAAAGTATAAACATAGAATGAAAAAGTTGCAGATAAAAAAAACAGATATCTCCTGTCATTTAAAACTACTGGTGGAAGGTCTCTTTTGCCGAAGATCCTTTAGATAAGTACCACCGCAGCTTCTATTTCTACTGCCAAATAGTAATGTGCAAACATTACTGTGTTCCGGTTTGTAGGGTGCTGTATGCTAGTAAAATTACTAGAGTAACGAGACAATATTACATGTCTCAAGGCGTGCGCAAAGTGTTGCTGTGTATACCATCTTAACCAGCATCGTTATTAACAAGCGTATCACTTATTATCAGGTGAACGTCTTGCTTATCCCGTCGCCTGTTAAAATATAAAAAATTACATACAAGTACTCATACAAACCGTCTTAAAAACAGAACAATAGAAATACATAAGTAAGGACATCAGGCAGACAACATCTCTTTGTATTTCTGTCTTTCCAATAATATTTATTATACTTAAACATAAATTATTATGAACTGCCATTAAAGAATTTAAAATTATATAATTTAGTTTTATTTATTAAATATATTTGTTTAAAGAAGCTAAATTGTTAAGAGACTTTTTTGTTTGTTCGCAGACAACTCTTATTAGAGCAATAGAAAATGTTCACCTAGAATCGGAGCGGTGTAGCGAGGTGAGTGGATTTAGTTTTGTTGTTATATAGCTGGCGTAGAAGTAATAAGTAATATTATCATTTTGTCATCATAATCATCATCATAATCATCATCATGACCATTATCATACACTGCTGGCGATTTTCTAAACATAAAATTCCTTTATCGATTTCTAGCGCGACTGATGTTTCATATCAACAGCGATAATCAAGTCGTCTGTCGACCTGCTTATCCTTGCCAATACATGCTAATAAATGTTTCTGACCCATCAGCGATCTAATATTTAAACCATATATTTCATTACTAACATTTACATTGAGTTTTTTTTAAAGATTTTGAAGATTTTTCGACATATAAAAATTAACAACAAATCTTACTTCTTTTTGTACATAAAAATCAGTTTAATAAATAAGTAATAAATGTTTTCAAATGAAAGTAGGACAGCTCAATACATTTGTGTGCTAGATATCTAGATGGGAGGTAGGGCCTAGGATCCATATAAGGCGATATGAGCACAGATTCGTTGTACGTCCGTTTAAAAGATATATTGCGTCAAACTAAAGCCGTCGAGAATTTGGCACGCTGTATAATTTACTAAATATAGACTGATTCTGCACTAGCTAAGTTGGCCGCTACTTAAGTAAGCATACTTCTTTTAAATCAAATCTAAGGCTCTTTGTCAGATTTGCTTTCTAACATTTGTGACTTTTTACAAAGGCTTTTATAAAAAGACATGGAATCGCCCAAAAGGAAATTTAGAGGGCTCGGAGTATCTCTGAAGGATTGAATCAGATATGTAGAGATCTGTGAATAAACTAAGGTCACTGACATAGCCCTAAGGATTGCTAGACTTTAGTGGTTATGGGCAAGGCAGATCGTTAGAAAAACTGAGGGCCGATATACCAGTAAACAGGCACCTAACAAGGTGGACCGACAATCTGGAGAAGGTTGTGGGAAACCACTGGATGCAAAGCAGTGCAAGACTGATTAAAATAGAAATCTTTGGAGAATAACCATGTCCATGAAAAAACCTTCAAATTTGAAAGTCTTTAATCATATCCTTTAGAGATCCTGGAGATTGTTTTTAATCTATATACCTGATCATAACTACAGCTGAGAAGATAGTGAGAAATTCTGACCAGAGAGAGAGACTTTATGAGTAAAGTTAAAGTACTCTTGCTTCATATCTTTTTGTATATTTGCTCTCTAAATTAAAATATTTACACTCTGAAAAAGAGGTTGGTATATTTATCTTCTCCATCAATATCAGATAGTATCTACTTCTGAGGTTTGAAATTCTACTAAAATCTGTGCTTTACACTCAAACCCACTTTCCTAGCAAAAGTTTAGGACACTTGACTTTTATTAGATGACTTTCATTCATTCACATCTTAATTTATTTTTTACCAGAAAACTATATTAAGAATTTAGCAAAGGAATATTTTTTTATATAATAACACACTTTATTTCTAATATCTAGAATTACATATTGTTGTATATCTGTATTAATACACATACATAATGATACATGAAAGTATAACACTTTTAAAAATTTATTTGGATTGTAATATTTTTATATCTGATCGCAGTTTATTTATGCAATTAATATATTAAGACATTAATTTATTCAAATATTATATTATGAAGAATGTATGTCTAATGAAACAATGAATATATTCTAACCTTATTCATATCAAAGGATTTCAGGAAGTTACTTAAGCTATATTCGTATATTACTAGCACAGTAATATCATAACATATAAATAATATAGATTTTTATACCGATTTTAAGACTTAATGCGCCTGTTCAAGGTAAAATAAAGTAGTAATGTAGCAATACCTAAATAATTCTAGTTACATTTTGTAATACACGGTCAATCAAAATTTAACGCGATCGTAAACAGTTCAACTGACATCGAGTAAATCATTGCGAACGCCACAATGTTAGCACGGTTAAAATATTATATTTGTATAATATTAATGTACATTATTTCATTCAAATCTAACTTATATTTGATAAAGTCTAACTTATATTTATTCCTTATATTAAAGTGCCACCTACCACAATATCTCACCTCAACAAAGATTGCATGTTTTAGAATGTCCATAGGCATTACGCCCGCCTTTTGTATAATTCATTATAAAGTTTTAAAATAAAAATTAAAAAAAAAATGTCGGTATATATTATAAAGTATACTAGCAGTAGGTCTCTGTTACCGAAAACCAGCAATGTAGTTACCACTACAGCTTCTATTACCGCCAACAAATATTTATAGTACTTGCTGTGATCTCGTTTGTAGGGTGCTGTATACTACATTAAGGAAAAAAAATAAAGGATTGTGAAAACTACTCCGTTCTTCAGTAATTCCTTTCAATGGTTATCATTATGATAAATACTAATATTATTAACTGTTATATATATTTACTATACTATAAACATTTGTAGCGCGACCAACCATCTCGCTTGCAACCAAGTGTATATTTACAAATCCAATTATTTCTCACCGCTGGCTCGAGGCGACTATTTCAGACAGGTGATTATAACAAATGTTGTCTAGATCTTAACTTACAACATACAAAATTTATATACAAACACAACTGCTTATTTACTATATACATATGTATTATATACACATGTGATAAGTGGAGCAAAACTTGATATAACAATTAATACTCCGGTCACAATGTATTGATGTTGATATTAGCACTAATTTACTTAATGTTTTTATATATAATGCTCATGAAAAGCCTAATCATCAATTTACTTTATCCACTTTATATAATATTTTCTCTATAACTCAGCTGTTTAACTGGAACACAGTAATATTTGTACAATACTGTTTGTCAGCAGAAATAATAACTGCTACCCTACTTACACTTCGATCATAAAATTCAGATACTAAGTATCTAGATACTTTAGTGTTTATTCTTAATTATAAAGATATGATGAAGATTTCCTAGATTATATGTAAAAATCTAAGCCAAGAAGTGTTGTCCTTGAGTTTTTAGCAACGATTTCTATACTTAAAATATTATGCGTTTCATAATTTTTATAGTTTCTTCAAGTCCGCGAAAATATTTATTCTAATCTATTCTTTAGCATGGGCTGTAAGGGGTTTCACACAACAACTTACGGGACCCATGACCAATTGACCTGCTCGTGGCGCACCCTGCTAATCAACAAACCAGGCTCTGGCTCCCCATCATCCTACATTGTGCTGGCGTGGTTGGAGATGGCCCAAATCCCTCCTTCTAATAGAGAAGGCTTATGTCCAGCAGTGGAAGTTCAGCGGCTGATGATTCCCTAACCAAAGAAAAATACATATAGAGAGTAATTAATTTGAAATGATTTCACAATTATTCTTCAGTATTTTAGAACCGTATAATGCCCACTGCTGGGCATAGCTCTTCCTGAATATTACCGAGTTCATTAAAGGGACTTTAACCTACCATTCTGACACGGAGCTGGTTTATGAGGAGCCAATGCCTCGTTTATTGATTAGCAGGGTGCACCACGAGCAGGTGAGGTTGGCTTGGGTCCCGTAAGTTGTTGTATGGAACCCCATACATCCCCTACTAAGGAATAGATTAGAATAAATATATTCGCAGATCTGAAGAATCTATTAAAATTGTTAAAACGTATAAGATTTAATATTTTAAGTACAGAAACCGTTGCTAAAAACTCAAGCACTAGACTTCTTGTTTTAGGTTTTTATATATAATCTTAGAAATCCTCTTAATTTTTTAAATTATAATTAGGAATAAACACTAAAGTATTTAAATACTAAGTAACTTTTTCAATATTCATTCAACAATTTAAATTTATTATTAAAGCTTAAACAGATTTCAATATATTATTTTTGTAAATCGTTAAGAGACTGATATTTTAATGCTATATTATGTGGCGATGGACTTGAACCTTAAACATACAAATTCGCATATTTTATACTTTAATATTGGCATCCCTTTGTTGGATGACAATTTTTAATTCGGTTTTTATACGTGAATAATAAATTAACGCCGAACAGGGTCGAAAATTCATTACGAACTCGAACAAGTTATATATTAATGTCGTAAACTGTTCATTTTCTTGTGTTTATTTGTTTTAAGGACGTTTCCATTGGCGATATTGTTATTGGCACTAAATTATACTACAGTACCACATTTCAAAGTATTTTATTAGTTTAACAACAATTTATTGATTATTAGGTGGTAAATTTGTATGTTAATGATATCCTATAAATTATTGTCTTTTGAATATTGTTTTTTGATACAAAAGTTTCAAGTCAACTTTAGATTTTTTATGTTCTTATCAAACCGTGATAACCTAGTGGTTTGTACGCCGGCCTTCTACACTGAAGGTATCGCTTTCGAATCCGGCCAGCACAATGAGTTATTCTATTTACCTGCAGTTAGTATAACACCAACTAATATCATATGCTCTGACGGTGAAGGAGAACATCGTGAGGAAACGTATATATCTATGTGATAACTATCCGTGGGCGAATAGTATGTAAAATGGAGAAGGCAATGGCATCACCACTCCATTCTAACTGACAAGGAAATCGTATGGTTCACTACACATGATGACCACGACCCTCAGTCATGAGAAAATACGACTCACTTTATGTTCTTACCCACTAACTTTTTATACAAATTTACATCTTGTTTTAAATGACAATGATTTCATAATTGTTAAGCTTGCTCATTTGAAATACACTTGATCTCATGTATTACCTGTTAGATCATAGCAAATTTACAATATTCGAACTATATATTTTATCTAAACATCTCATATATGTACTCACAATGGAATTAAAGACCGTTTTACAAAACAAACGATTAATTAGTACTGGACAATAAACCAAAATATATGTAGTTTTTGGTGACTTTTTTGCTCGGTTTCTTCAAAAAAACACTCCTTAACTCTTGTAATTTTTAAACCGAATCAGCTAAATAGATTCTCTATCAGGATAAAATGAAGTACAAGATAAGAAGACTAGAAATCCGAAATGAAAAGTCTTTAGTTCTTATAACTATCTTCTTATAGACATAAACGTCATGAGTTCGATGTTTAGTAAAATTCTACTTGGTTGTTTTTGATTCCTTCCACAGTGCTAACTTTGACTTTTTATATTTCCTTAACCGGTAAGGCTATGGACTTTTAATTTCAGGTTTCTCGTCTCTTTATCCTGTACTTCATTTTATCCTAAAAGAATATCCATGTAACTCTTTTTGTTTAAAAGTTACAAGCGTGACGGAGCATTTAAGTTCGCAGTCTCTAACACTTATATAATCTAGTAAAACTACAAGTATATTATAATACATTATCTAAGTATTAAATTTAAACCAATCATATAAAGATCTAATAAGTGTATGAAAAAAATTGTGTATTTATTATCCCTACATTGTAACTAAACTTAAGTTAGGAAATGGGTAGGAAATCCAACCATCCCCATCTGCCGTCGCAAAAATGTCCTTACATTCAAACACGACTTTTGTGTAAAAGGTTAATTATTTATCGACGGCAGATGAACCATGAAACTGGTTCCGATGTTATAGGGTTCCGTACAATTAAATTACAACTTAATACACTACATACACATATAACTTATTGTATTAACTTCTCTTCTAATAATTTGTGAGGTATCTATTGCTACAGACTATCTAGGTAGGTACCACCGCAGCTCCTATTTTGCAGCCGACAAATAATACTGTACAAATACTTCCGAACTGTTTAAAGTTAAAAATTTTACTAGTCACTAATCACTAGTGAAATTACTGGGGTAACACGATTTATCAACTAATGATTTTAGGCGATGAGTGCAATGTGGTGCTGTGTATACTATCTTAACAAGCAAATATAGCATCCAACCATCAGGTGGATGCCTTGCTCGTCTTACCACCTTTTCCTATAAAAAAAAATTATCTACGGTTCAACATTGCAATTCAGATCGACGGGTAGATAACGGTCATGAACAGCGTGGGACTTGGGGGTGGGAGGTCATTTAATTAAAACTGGGGTGGCTAGTTTTTGTGTTTGGGAAAAAATAACGGTCACTGCTATATTATTATTAGAACAAAATTATGCATAGACTCTAAGGTCACTAACAGTAAAGTTAAAAGATCAAAATCATTTTAGTCTATTGATGGCCATATGGCGAGAAGACAAAGACCATGGTCACCTGATGGTAATGTCATGGATATAACATACAATGACTATATAATTCATCATCAGCCGATAGACGTTCACTGATGGATATGGGCCTTTCACCAATAGTATGAGGATTTCGGCTATCTCTCACCACGCTGGCTCAATACGGGTTGGTGGTGAGCCAGAGCCTCATTTGTTGATTAGCAGAGTTCACGACGAGCATGTGAGGCTTCCTTGGGACCTTTTAGTTGTGTGGGACTCCTCACACCGCCTACATAATTGCAAGGTTTGAACAGCGCTATAGCTATTGAAGTTATGAGACTTGATACTTTGTGTCTCAACTCTTTGTAACTCGCTGTAATGATTACCATCATAATATTACCAACTTTGCAAGTAGTAGTATCATCATCAGCCGATAGAAGTCTGGATATAGGCCTCCCCCAGTAATAGGGAGTTTTGAGCAAACTCCCACCACACTGATTCCAAACATGTTGGTGAGGAGCAAGAGCCTCGTTTGTTGATTAGCAGGTGAGTTTTTCTTGGATTCCGTGAATTGTGTGAGACTCCTTACATCCCATAGTAGCAGTATACGCTACCTTTATAGCGCAACGGCTAAGATCTATCATTGAGTTCTTTTATTCTTATGTCATCTATATGTTATAAATTTGCCATAACATCATAACAGTTTTATAACTAACCATGCTTTACTTTCTTCGCCCTTGTTATTTAGAACCATATTAAATTGATGTTAAACCGTTACAGGTTTAATAAAGGAACGTAATAAACTACTCGTTAACTGATATTTTAACTATAAACACATACATTAACAAAATAAAGCTTAACAATCTGCACACAAATTTATGTGAAATCCTTTGATGTCCAACACGGCAATTTGTGGCCGGATGGCCTATTTCGAAGACCCCACCCTTTGGGAGGGGCTCTATCAACAGAGGGTGGGTATTTTACTTTATATTCCGTGATTTCCAACACGCAAACCCTGCCTTAACGGCTTATTAACGTCAGAGTTAAAAAAAGCCCTTCCCTTTAATATGTTATCTGTGATTGATGATATTTTTACGTTGGTACCATTGATTATTCTCGTTCACCTCGATCGTTATTTAATTGCTACTTTCTGTGTATATTTACGATAAATACCAACGGAAGCTCGAATATTTATGGTATAGAGAAATAGCATAGCGTTATAGCTACCGAAATAGCTTTAGAAATAACAAATATAACGGGAATTTTAACTGAACAATAGCTTGCGCGGTGGATTGACGTGCGGTTGTATTGGCGACGTGTCCGTTGCCATGGTTACCGACCAGCAAACAACCCGCGCCTTAACTCCGCGACAAACATTTTTATAATTATACCGCAGTAATTTGTTTAACAATGACCGGCTAATAGCGTACAAACATTACTGTATCTAGTTTACTGCATTATAGTAAACTTCGACGTTGTTTTAACCTATTATTGTACAATACATTACTAAACTGTCTTTCTAAATGATTTATACCGTCGAGCCCATATGCTATCGATCTTCATTCTATAGCTGTTAATGATGATAGATTTCTTACCACGAAACAGTCATATTATTAGAAATAGAGTTTCGTTTATAAAAAATATATATACACATACCCTTTTAACTATTTATATAGAGGATTGTTTTTTTATCGAAGTTCGGTAGTAAATTATACTAATGGTGAAATTTCATTAAGTTAAAAGCTATTGTTAAGTTCAAACAACGTTCGGCGAATAGAAAATCAATTATATTACAATTCCATTATTGAAGATTGGACATCATTTTGTATGCTTTGAGGGGTGTTCTTCAAACAAAGACCTTCTGGCATTCCTCCTTGATAACATTAAAGGATTGGAACATATATTCTGCGTCAATGTGGTCTAAGAAAATATTTATTAGAGTTACTACATAACTGCTGTTTAAATTAAATATAGCATGAAGATTTGTATTTATTCAAGAATGAAGTGTGATGAAGAAGAGATGACCCTGTATCCGTGTCGGGTCTTGGCACTGGGAGAATTCACAGGAGTTATGTAAAATACCCGTGAATTTCCTGATGCCTTAGCTCGGTGCGGTGACGCCTGCTGTAAGAAATGAGAAGATAGAAGATATGACAGAAATAAACATCTACATCAAACCGCTGAACATAGTTCTTCAAATAAACTAGCAGTATAACTATTAATTCGTAAGTTACGACACCGTATATTAAAACGTATAGAATTCATAGAGCGATGTGAACTTATACTTTGTTTATCATAATAGCTTCCTGTCCCATTGTTTTATAATAAGAATACGGATAAAGCTCTGAAGCTGGCGATAACATGAGCTGAAGCGGAAATCATTAAAAAATGCTATTTCGTGTGTACCTTAAATATACTTATTTTAGTCACAGTAATATTTGCACATTACTATTTATCGACTGCAACAGGAACTGCGGTAGTATTTACTTAGTCTCCAGCAGCAAAGATCTACAATTAGTTAAATTTCTAATGTTCTTTTTTGCAAAGCCTCATACAATCTCATCTCATCATCATTATCATAAATCTGAGACAGCCGATTGTTGGACATATGTTTACTTTTAATAATCATAAACCAAACGCAACTATTCAATAGATACTAGTTACAGTACCCTTCAAACTGAATTAGAGTAATTTTCACAATCTAAGGAAGAATAACAACAAGACAAGTAATGCCCAACATTGATTATCATAACAGAGCATAGAAACTAACACAACCGATAAGTAAAAAGAATAACAAATAAGCATTGAAAGAGATACATGTGTATATATATAAAAAAAAAACATTGGTTAGATTTTCACAAAGATCTAATGAAATGTTCTATAACCAATTGCTTTCATGAACAAATATCCTAAACAAAATTTGGTAGCGTAGCCAATGACCTTTGTCATTTTGAAAGAAAACCACAGTCCCAATATTGGGAACTATAAGAGAGCTGTTTTTAAGATTCCTAATACAAATTCTTTATCTAAATCGTATTTTCTCATGACTGAGGATCTATAATGTAGTAAGGAGGAGTTATAATGTAGTGGTGTTGGCATTGCCTTCTCCATTCCACATATGAGTCCGACTGCGGATGGTCATCACATAGATATGTAGGTTTCCTCACGATGTTTTCCTTCACCGCCAAAACACGTGATATTAGTTGGTGTTATACTAACTGAACGTAATTTGAAAAATTCATTGGTGCAGGCCGGATTCGAACCCAGTACATACGGAATGATAAACATGCGTTCAAACTATTAGGCTATCAAGACTTCAAATACAAATATCTCATATAAATTTCATGTTAATATGATTCCGCCTCCTCCTGTACTTTATCTTGCATCAGCGACAGTAATCAACCCGCCACATTGTTGCATTGTTGTCTCTATTCACTTTCGTAATCCATTAGTAATGAGATATCTTCCATTAAGCTATGAACTTAGCTAACTTAACGGATTTTTTTTTATACATATAATTGATAATTAAGCAAGTTTTATATTCAATAAACACACGAATCCTTATTTAAACGACAGTGTCCGTAAGTCCGTCTGTCAACAATTTTCAATCTCACGAACTACCAGGGTTAGGAGGCTGAAATTTAACATACAAACAGATCTCGCTTAAATAAAATCAGATCCTTTGGAATTTTGTTGGTATGAGGTCGGGTTCCAGAGTTGTGGGTGCCCAAAGTTTCACAATTTTGTATGGACCACTTGCTTACTTTAACATGAAACAAAAATGAAGACAACGAAAATTAATTTCCACCGCAGCTCCTATTTCTGCCGAACAGTACTGTGAAAACATAACTGTGATCCGGTTTGAAGGGTGCTGTATGCTAGTGAAATTACTGGGGTAACGAGACTTAACATCTTACTTTCAAGGCGACGAGCGCAATGCCGTTATTTGTATACAAGTGATACGCTTACTCATAAAAATGCGGCTCAAGTTAACATGTTATACGTATTACCACATTATTAAGTCTCGTTACTCTAGTAATTTTATTAGCATACAACCTCCATCGAACCGGAACACAGTAATGTTTGTACAGTACTGTTTTGTCGGCTGCAGTACGAGTTGCGGCTGTGACCTACCACCAGTAAAGTAATCATTAAAACATTTATAATATGATGTACTACAGATTCTCGTTACCCGAGTAATTTGACTAGTAACTATCTCTTTTTTTTCTACTATACCGTACATTTTCCATCCTAATCAAACTTTTATTTCCTTTAATCCCTTCTCCGATAACCGCTCTACAGTATTTCAAGAATACGCAGCGACTGTCGTCTTCACTCATCAGAGAGGCGATGCTACCGTTTACATCATCTTACTAAATATTTACTAACTATATTAGTAAGTTTGGAAATCGCTGTTTTATGGTGAGTAACAATGGGCATAGGAAGTGAGGTCTATCGCTTTTCAAGTAATAAAAGAAAAAATCCGAAGCCATTAACCCTTCTGTTTAACATGTTTTTGCTGTCGCCGAGAGACTGATGGGAGTCAATTTTGTAGACAATGCTGCAACTAGTTTCTTATCTATACACAGATCTATCGTAACTAGATGTGGCATTGACGTATAGATCTTTGTTAAGTCCAGAAGATTTTTTTATGCGACGAAGCGATGAGACGAGTGAAGAACCTGATGGTAAGTGATACGCTTTCCCATAACACGGCGGTGGGTAAGATGGTATACACAGCGCTACCGAGCGCCCGTCGCGTTGAGACGTAAGATGTTAAGTCTCGTTACCCCAGTAATTTCACTAACATACAGCACCCTTCAAACCGTAACACAGTAATATTTGCACATTACTATTTGGCAAAAATAGGAACTGAGGCGATACCGACCAAGACAGACCTACCACCAATTCAAGCTATACTTCTTGGAGAAGCCCAGGTTCGACCCCTATTAATCTTGACCTTCCGGTGTAGTAACATATAAGAAAATTGTCTTTCTCATATAGCCACATGTTCCTTGACCATATGGCGAAGAATCTGTTATATAATTTTGTAGATAATAAAAAAATATTAATTATTGTAAACGATTAATATCGCATCCAGTGATAAATAGTTCTCTTTCTTATCTTTTTAAGTACTAACTGG
This sequence comes from Pachliopta kotzebuea, assembly GCA_018246255.1. NCBI lineage: Eukaryota > Metazoa > Arthropoda > Insecta > Lepidoptera > Papilionidae > Pachliopta > Pachliopta kotzebuea. The sequence goes on from DWLS01000636.1 coordinate 16,344, forward strand.
GGAACTGTTGTGTCAGCTTGAGAAGAGGCGATAAACAGTTTAATGTTGGGATAATTCTATTTTAATCTTTTATATCTTTTTGTGATATCTTAAAACAATACATTGAAGGTATAATTTAACCGTTACCGTCAACACAATTTAAATGCGATTAAATTGTGTTGACGGTTAGTCGTCTAATAATAACCCTAAAATTTTCTCTAGTATGTAATCTACACAAAAAGTTACTATATATATAAATAAAATTTAATATTTATGTACAAATATATATTTGTATGAATTTTTTTAAAGTTTGATGCATGAATAGGTTTCTTCATCATCTAATAGACATGAACTGCTTAGCTGGTTAGATAGGCCTCCTCCAATAGTGGGGGATTTGGGCCATCTCCGACCACGCTGGCCCAATACCGCTTGGTTGGGAGCCAGAGCCTCGTTTGATTTTCAGGGTGCACAAAGAGCAGGAGATTAGCTTAGGTCCTGTAAGTCGTCGTGTGAGACCCTTTACTTCCCTATAAACTCAAATATATAACCTACCGTTCATATATTAATTTATTTTGAAATCAAAATTTACAATGAATCGTGATCCGTTATTACCTCCACGTGTATACAATTGAGATAATTAAATCATTACCTCCTCACAGACCTAGAGATTCTTAGTCGGCAATTATGCTAAAAGACTAAAAAATTACTAACCCCCCCGGTTAGGCACTAATCACTAAAAATTCCCAGAAGCGGTGCAATAGAGGTAGCAGTTTGGCCCGTGCCTCATAACTACATAATTAACTAAGAAACTCTGTTCTGAGAAATGTTTTGTACTCTTTTTTAGTATATTAGGGTCCCTCACTACATCTCACGGGACCAAAGCCTACCTTAACTGATCGTGGTGCACCCTTTATTGTAGTACAGTAAAATTGGAAAAATGTGGCGAATCCTGGTCTAGAAAGCGATGCCTGGAAGGGGACAAAACAGACGTAGTAAGGAACGAATGATGTGGACAAAAGAAACGTAGAAAGGAACGAATGATGTGGACATAAGAAATATAGTAATGAACGAACAATGTGGACAAAAGAAAGGTAGTAAGGAACGAATGATGTGGACATAACAAACATATTAAGGAACGAACAATGTGGACAAAAGAGACGTAGTAAGGAACTGTGATATCAAAGAGTACAAGTTAGAGATAAGAAATAGAGGAAGGGAAAAACAAGCAACAAAAAAGTAAAGAATCAAATAAACCCTTACCCATAACACGAATAGAAACGCTTATAAAACAAATCATCAAACAAGGCTCTGGCTCTACACCAACACGCATCAGACCATGGTGATGGAAGACGGAACAAATCCCCCCATTTTAGAGGCTTATGTCCATCAGTGAACTATAGACAAATGATTTGATCTCTTCTTTACTGGAGATATAAAGTAGAAGATACCTTTAAGTAAGAAGAGAGTTTAATGAAAGATCTGTAACATTTTCTCTTACATTGACTCAATACTACAAGTTTTTATTAAGTCTAAACTTGTACTATATTTTAGTGCACTAAGACCCTAAGGTTCATACTTCCATTTCAGCATATTGATATCCACTGTTGACGAAAGAATCTACCTTTTCCAGGTGATTCCTGTTCTTGTTAAGTTTTTTTATATAATGGTAACATTCATAGTGACTGCTATTGTCTATACCTTAATGTTGTCCTCTATAAGGATTTGGATTACTTACTATCTAAAATCCTTTGGTATATTTTTACTATTTAAAACTATCTAAATATTTCCGTTAAAATTTTTAATTATCTCTATAGAAAACCATTGTTTCTGTTTGCGTCTATTATATAGAGCAAGAGCAAAGTAATTTCGAATTGTTCATACATACACAAAAATAATTATTTCATGGAAATAATTCTCATGTATTCATTTGATCCAATAACAGGATCATGTAAATTCCTGATCGAAATATGGTCGAAGTGATCCTTAATAACTATATAATGATCTAAAAGAACTATATTAAGCTGTAGTAATGTTAAGCTGAATAAAAAATCTATCTAAAGTTAATTTCATCGCACCGCAAGTAAACTCTGTTCTGGGAAGTTATTTATATTGGGTGTGGCCAGACCGCAGGATAAGGCGTGGGAAAGTTGGGACCTATGCTCACTGGTGGGCGAAGGTATTTCTTCAGTCGATAATGATATCGATATTACTCAATTCGATTTGCAGAGATTATGAGTCAATTTATAAATTTAGTCATAAAGCAAGGACTAACTATTAAGGGGAGTAAGAACAAGTAAAAGTTCTTCTTTAAACAAGCTATTGATAGAAATTTTCATTCTTAAAAAAATAACTTGACAAATAAGATAACATTTTTTTTTTAATTTTCTTAAAACAATGAATATAATGAATATGTCTATAACCCATTTCCCCTACTCGTACTTGGTTAACGTGGTTAAAAAATTACTTTGAATCTTTGTGAGATAAGACCCAACATCTCACACGGCTTTGTTTCATGTTCAATATGTACAGAACTAATCTTCTTTTGTAGGTTAAAAATTAAATTTAAAGAAGCATAAATGGCAATTGTAGCGATAATAAAGAAATAGATACCGCACCAGCGATCCAGTTGGAATCCAAGTGTGTTATTAGAGCTGACTTAAACGCCGAGGAGCTTCTCCGAGATGAAATTGCAGCAGCGGCGGGAGGTTTCTTTTTACCTGCTCCAATTAGAAACAAATTAAGTGCATCCGTAGAGATCCAGCTGATTGAAACCTATAGTACTTTTGTTTACATCCTACGCTCCTGTTTTTATTTTGTAAAGTTTAACCGCTCTACATACGGACACATACAGTAGCAAACTTTTAAAAACAGTCCAAAAAATGTCCCTTTTTTACCATAGCATAAACAACGTTAAAATCTTTTATTTCTGTGTTTACCTATAGTAGTATTATAATAAAATAAACCTCAAAGGGAGGAGCGATATGTTCATCTCATAATAAGTTATACGCTTGCTTACAACAACGCGGCGCTGGTTAAGACCATATACACAGCAACACATTTCTCTCGTCTCCTTGAGAGATAATATATTGTCTCGTTACCCTAGTAATTTCACTAGTTACAACCCACTTCAAACCCAAACACAGTAGCTTGCTATTATTTGTGCGAAAAAAAGCTGCAGTGGTTATACCTAAAGCAAAGCAAAGATCTACCACCAGTAAAAGTTCTTCAGTTGTTAAAGGATTACGTCTATGGTGATACCACAAGCTGATGTCTCGTTTTAGTACCACCGCAGGGTCTATTTCTTCCGTGAAATAGTAGTATGTTGCATTACTATAAACCAGTCTAAAGGCCGCTGCAGTTAGTGAAATTACTTGGATAATGAGACGTATTACCCAATGTCCTGAGGCCACGTTGCAATAGGAAAGGAGTTTACTTCAGTTTAAGCACAATACGAGCACAACGTTTAATGAAAACTTATAAAAAAAATTTACAGAACTAGTTAAAACCAGTTAACGGTCTCCTTGATGAAAGCAAGAGTGATAAAACCCATCCATCACAGATTTGGATTAGTAAAGGTCAACAGCATAAATATTCATTATATACTATTAAAATCTCGTATAAAGAACTGATCATAGTTTTAAATAATTAAACCGTATTTTTTTGGAACTATAAGTTATATAGAGGAAAGAAATCAGATCAATATATAAAAAAGTTAATCGTAATCGCTGATATCAGTACAAAAGAAAAATGTTGAATCTCTTGTAAATAATTTTTTAATATCGCATGAGTAGGGGTTAAAGGGGTGTAAAGGGTCCCACAAAACATCTCACGGAACCCAAGCCAACCTCACCTGCTCGAGGTGCATCCTGCTACCCGCATTGGACCAGCGTTGTTAGAGACAGTTCAAATCCTTACACTATAGGGAGAGGTCTCTTTCCAGCAGAGAATGACTGTCGGCTGAAGAAGAGATAGCATGAGTTACGACTTTAGTTACAATTGATAAAAATAACATATAAGTGAGACTAATTAAAAAATATATATATTTATATAGTCTGCTCGTTAAACACGGCGGCCGTGTGTCACGCGTGTTTGCGTGCTCGTGGCTCCCTGCTCCTGTTATTATATAGGCACTACGCACCGGGCGAAGGCTACTGTTAATTTGCTCGTAACACTCCTGACTAATGATGGATAAGATTAACTACCTAATATCGATATTAAGTAAAGTCGAAATATTACCGCCTGTTTGGTATACTGAAACGAACTCCTCCGGTTTGATTCCGGGATACTACGAAGTTTGGATGGTTTTAGTTTAATGCGAGTAACTACGGTATAGATTATAAAAGAAGAATAAAAATAAGGATAAAGAAAAAGAATGAGAAAATAATAGAAAGACAAAAGAAAGAGAAAAATAAACTCTTTCCCAAAACACGAAAGGGGAAAGCTTAAAAAGAACTATCGTGTAACTATCTTACTGCAGAAATATGACCGAGTGAAGGTCGAATATATTCGCATCATATAAAATACTTCACTTAGTATTTTCAATCATTAAATTTGAATTATTACCAATTTATTAATGAATATTTATTAAAAAAAAAAATTATTAATAGTGCCGAATAGTACCAGTTATATAACGCATTTAATTTCCATATCGATATTATTATTTAAGTTGAAGCTTTCGAAATGTAGGTAGTACAGGAGAGTGTTTAGGATGTCCTGGAGATACAGAGTCAAAAACGTAGACGTGTTAAAGCGCATGAAAAAAAATCCGGAAGTCATATATATAATAAAGAAGAGAAAGAATTGGGCCACATAATGAGATATGCAAAATATGAACTGCTGCTGCTCATCGCACGGTGCAAGAACATCCTGGTTAAAAAAACCTTCACCAGTGATTCGAAAAGAGCAGCGATATCTAAAGTCAAAATTGGCGTAACGATCGAAAGATCGAACCTTCAGGAGATGTTACGTTAAGATGATTATTATTTAATATCGATAATTTTGTTTTACTACACTAAAGCTACCGTGCAGTGAGCAATCAGGCTGTAGGCGTGAACACTACACCGTAATACAGGCGGGCGGATTGACTACTTTGTAACTACCAACTAAACGCACCGCAGTATCCTGCCATACATCTGGATAAGTGGAATGAAGCTGAATTAGCTTCATCAGCTAAAACACGAAGATCCTCTAGATTCCAGATATTACACATTTGTCGTTATTAATTTCTCTATCAAATGTTTTTCTAAGAATTTTTGTTCTGATGTTTTTGTTTGTTTGTACATTAATTGTATCTGTCTTGAGTCATTGTTTGTGGTCTTTATCTAATATTTGCTATATATTAGTGATAACTTACAAATGGCACTTGATTTAATGTTACATGTAATAGCGGTAAGTTGCTTGCTCATAATAACGCAGGATTCGTTAGAATGGTATACACAGAAATACATCGCCGTCACCTTGTATGTTGCCTGGTTACCACAGTAATTTCACTAGCATACAAAACCCTTCAAACTGCAATACAGTAATGTTTTTTTTATCCAAGATTGAGCCAAGGATTGGATTTGATATCATCGTGGTTGTGTTCCAAACGGAGATTCCGTGTCCTCTCCAAACGCTGAAGACGATCACCGTGAGAGTTTTAGTGGGTAAAGATCTTCACATTACTTCCAGTCAGAAGGCAAGGTATCTTTTCAAAGATTTCCTTCTCGACAAAATTTTAGTTAACTCTCTCATTTAATGTTACCACAGCTAGCACACTTTAGGGTCACATCCCATAAGCTTTTTTCATTTGATAAGGGGATAAGACCAGCCTGTCGTTCACCTGATGGTAACAGAAACGTTTTCTCGTAACACTGGTTGAGATGGTACACGTACGTCATCTTGACTTGCAAGGTTATAATTTTCGTTACCCCAGTAATTTCAATAGCATACAACACCCTTCAAACCGGATCCTAGTAATATTTGCATATTGTTTGTCGGCTGCGATATGAGCTGTGGTGATTCCTACCCAGAGCAGGCAACAGAGACCTACAACCAAAGGTCCACAATAGCTACTGTCTTCATTTGAAAATCTACCATGACAGCTTTGCTGCATTCCTGCTGGTTTACACAAAGTTATTTCTCAATTACTATACCACTTGATATTAAGTGGTGATGTGTTCTGCGACGGAGAAGCCTGTCTTAGTAACAGCCTATTCATTATTTTCTTGAAGACCTGCGTCGTATTTGGACAAAAATACTGACGCAGATAAATTCTTCTGTCATCGCTTTTCTTGTGAAGAACTCTATTCTTTATTTTATTTATTCAGAAAACCAACAGCGTCCACAATATATACGCTTCTATAAATAAATTAAGTAGATAAAGCTAATTGGAGATTTCTATATATAACTTAATGATAATATGCGCAGACAACAAATTACAATTTTTTTTGATTTCAATTAGTAAAGAACTACTAACAAAGAACAAATGTAAATGAAAGTAAAAACATAGAAAGTAAATGGGGAAAATCTAACAAACAGTAAATTGAATTTTGTTTATTCTTTAGTATCTCTTTGTTCTTCTCTGCTCTATTTTTTTATTAATAACTTGCCATATTTACTTCTTTTACTAGTAGTAGATCTCTGTTGCTAAAGACCGTCTAGATTATTACCGCAGATAAAGCAGACAAATAGTAATGTGTAAAAACATTACTATGTTTTAAGTGTGCTGTATGTTGGTGTAATTAATTACTGGGGTAACGAGACTTAACATCTTATGTCTAAAGCGACTAGCACTATTTGGTGCTGTGTATATAATCTTAACTAACACGACTTTATGGGCAAGGGTATCACTTACCATTAGGTTAACGGCTTGATCATCTCGTAAAAAAGTATTGCAATGATTTACTAATCAAAAGGTTAAGATTATAAATTAATAAAAAAAACTATAACAAATCTTGCAGCACATAGATATTTTCTTATTTTCGTATGTATATTTACCTTCTTTTGTATTTGTATAACGAATAGTATGTATATGTATGTACTGTATAATGATTATTTCTTTTTAGGCTGTAAATCTAACTTTCAGACTTCACCTATTACAATATCTCCCACCTACTAGGTTGAATGTTAGGGAATGCCTGTAGGCATTAAGTCCGGTTATTAGACCTTAATTTTAGATGTTTCAAACAAATTTCTAAAATAAGTAATATTGATTGTAATATTGTTAGAAGTATCGCTTATCAAGAAGTAGTTTTGTTGGACTTTAAAAGGAAATAATACTGTGACCTGAATAAGGTTAGAAGCGAATGGAAACACCGTGAGGCGTGGCAGCCAACCCCAAATGCCAAACCGAGGGTGGCAATAAGGGGTGAAGTTGAAAAGGGGAGAACAACGGAAACGCCTTATGGCGCCGAGTCACGAAATTCCCTTTCAAATAACCACCACGTTAATGCTTTCGTAGAAAACTAAATGTTGCCAGTTTTTTATTACGGCTTACAAAGTATTATGTAGCAAACAGCACACGCTATATGAATTCATTTATAAAAATAGAGAGTGTTGAAAGTTTTAACATTTCTGTCTGTATATACGGCTTTGATAAATTTTAAATATTTTAAAGAAAATCCCAATCAATATAAGTGATAGTATTGGCACCACGAAATCATCAGCGATTTTTTTGAATTTTGTGTATGTCGTTTTACGTTAAGATTGTATACACAGCACCACATTACGCTCACCGCCTTGACAAGTGTTCAATCTCGTTACCTTAGTAATTTCACTACAACACAGCTTACAAATCGGAACACAGTAATGTTAATAATTAAGTAGTTAGTAACATTAATAATTAGGAGCTGCGGTCGGTCTCTTAATCATTGTGTCAATTAACTAACACTATTTATAAATATAACACTTACATAATTTTCATCATCTATACTATATCTATATATATATCTGCTTTATTCTGCCATTTATAAGCTTTTTTGGTTATTCTATTCAATTTTGTCATGTGAACAAAACCTAGAAAATTACCAAACATTAAAGAAAGCCATCAGACGCAATCTACGGAACTAGTTTCCGTGCCGGTTCAAACCGGATATATCCGGTTGCAAACCAGTTTGTTCTGGCGATAACGGATCGTCTTCCACCATACGTGCCAGGCGCGGCTCGCCGCCAACTTTGTATTGAAATTACAGGTAATGGGGGGGTGCTGTTTGCGAAGTTAGTTCATGGCTTAATTTAATCATATGCCTACTATTAACGTCGCATAGTGTGTTCTATGGGAATGTTCCACACGTTATCGTAAAGTATTCTTTATAACTACTACAAATAAATAAATAATAAAGACTTGAATTCAAGAGATTAAAGCTATATATTTTTCATAAAACGTATTAAATTGTTTTTTTTTTGGTGGGTTTTTTGGTGGCGATCAGCACCAGTGCTATAAGCAGATAAGTTGAAGGATAAGGTCGTGGAAAGGCCCTTGTCCAATGACAAAGTCTCTACTTTTCAGCAGGAGCCAAATCTTTCATCTAGCTTCAGGATATTTGCTCTCTTCAGTCTTTTTGGTAGGTTATTAGGAAGAAGCTTCTGGGCCAGCTCGTTCGGGTGAGTTGATAGGCGTGCCTTGTATGTGGTGCTGGCTTTCGCAATTTCTTCCCTGACTGTGGGGATATTGGCGAAGTGGTATGTTTCAGGATTGGTGATGAACCATGGAGCCTTCAGTATGCACTTAAGGATGCCATTTTGACAGCGTTGGAGGATTTCGATGCTTGAGTGGCAGGCGCTACCCCAGAGTTGTATGCCATAAGTCCAAATTGGCTTGATTGCAACCTTATATATTAGAAGCTTGTTTTCCGAGGAGAGATGTGACTTTCTACCAAGTAGCCAGTCTAGGTTTCTGAATCTTAGGATGGTCTCATCTCGTTTCGCTTTTATGTGTTTTTTCCAGGTGAGTCGACGACCTAAGTGGAGGCCAAGATATTTCACAGTTTCAATGTGAGGTAGTGGCTCATTGCTCAGAGTGACCGTTGGACAATTGCCTTGCCGAAGAGTGAATGTAATTTGTTGGGATTTGGACGCACTGGATTTGATTCTTCATTTTTTGAGCCATTTGTCAGTCTTGTCGAGTTGGTTTTGGAGTATAGTTGAGGCGACTTCCGGTTTGGAGTGACTGGCCAGGATAGCAGTGTCATCTGCGTAGGTAGCTATGGTTACCTGGTCATTGGTTGGCAAGTCCCTTGTGAACAGTGTGTACAGGTAGGGTCCCAGGAGAGATCCTTGGGGAATTCCTGCTGTTATATCATAGAAGTTGGATCTGGCGTCTTCTTCTTTGACTTGGAAAATTCTATCAGTCAGGTAGGATTGGAGAATTTCGAAAAACGTGTGCGGAAGCAGAGATTTTATTTTGCATGGGAGTCCTTTGTGCCACACTCTATCGAACGCCTGCTGTATGTCAAGAAATGCGGATGCACAGTATTCCTTTTGTTCCAGGGATAGGCGGATCTTGTCGCAGACTCTGTGAATCTGTTCTATGGTAGAGTGGCGCTGCCTGAATCCAAATTGGTGATTAGGGATCGTCTTGAGGTCATTAAGGACAGGAATTAGTCTGCTAAGGAAGACTTTCTCCCGGACTTTGGATAGGATCGGAAGCAGGCTAATTGGACGATATGATGACGCGTTATTGGCTGGCTTCCCCTGCTTGGAAATCATAGGGAGTGTTGGATGTATCTGGAAATTCTTTCAGCACAGCCGTTTTCAATTAGTCAAAACTTTTAAAAGACTACTTTTCAACCATAAACCCGCCGTGCCGATTAGTAATCGCCTGGCGAAAATCAGTTTTTGTGGCGCGGTCCCACTAAAAATTTCGGTGTTATCCTCCAAATGTTGCGCCCATTTGGATGAAGACTCGGTTTTATAGTCGCCGCTGAACTTAGTGAGGCCATCAAAATATAATGCAACCATTGGAGTGTTTTCGTTAAGTCTTTTTCAGGAAAGAAGTCCCTCAGACGCATCACTGTATTTGCGTGACATAATGTTGCCATTTATAAGTAAACAATTTACCTATTTTACATGCAGCATATAAGACTATTTAATAATACCACGACACTTACAGAGTCATAATAACGTTAGTTCTTTGGACTTATTGCGTGGGTCATCCCATGAGTAGACAGTTTGATAAAAATGTCCATTTACCTAAATTTTCTGTATTTCTGTTATTTTAAAAGTACATTTTTATTTACATATATGTGTCGTTGTACCTACTTACAGGGAAAATATGAGAAAATAGGGTAAAGAAAAGCATTACATTTTTTTATTCAGAGTTTTATTGAATAATTGTGTTCAGCGGCCATAGGAATCATCATCATCACTTTCTGAAGAGTGATTGGAAACAGAATCAGATTCTTTTTCAGTATCACTAGCCGTAGATATAATTATTCGCTCCATCTCTTCATCCATAAGACAATTATTTTTTAAATATTCCTCCTCTAAATGTCCGTCTTGCGTGCACTGGCCTGTCCAATTTTCCGCCGTTATAGACTCAAAGACCTCTTCAGGTAATTTTACATTTTCTTTTGGATCTTGTGCCACGTTCTTATTCGCTACCACTCTTTGTACAAGACTCCAGATTTTCTCAATCAGGTTGAGGTCGCAATGGTAAGGCGGCAACCTTAATACTTCGTGTCCGTGAGCTGTTAATAATTCACCCACTGCAAATGTCGGTGGACTTTTGTTTGATTAGCACAAACAGCACAGTTTTTTTCAGGTGTCTTCAAAATATATACCCTTTTGCTGCAGCAATTCCTACATACTACTTTTTATATTTGATATTGAAGGGGCTTTGTTTAATTTAATGCAATGGTAAGTTGTTCATTACCTCAAGAGATCTTTCGGGTAGATTAGGTATCAGTTTTTCCGTCACCTATTTTAAGAAATTTGCAGAGTTCATGTCTTTGTGGTAATCTGAGGACTTTGATTGGGATTTGAACACTTAACAATCTAATTTCGTTCGAACACACAACAATCTAATTGCCAATCTGACCACTTTGACTATAAGCGATGTTTCATAGTCATAGAAGAATACCAGTCAGTGCAAGATTCTTCTAGAAACGATGTGAATATTTAAATTTTTTCTTCCTACTTTAGGCCAAAACTTGCACATTGTTTCCAATTAATAGGGGGACCGGAAAGTAATGTCGTTTTCTTACGCTAAATACAAACACATACATTTTTAACGAGTCTTTATTTTTAATCAATGATGTATTCCCCATCATTGTCAATAACCTTTTGCCATCTAGTGAGTAAATTTTCAATCCCTGATCGATAAAAATTAATTGGTTTTTCGGCAAAATATCTAGAGATGGCATTTTGGATATCATCCAAATTTGCAAATGTTTTGCCACTTAAAAAGTGTTGCAGCGCTCGGAATAAGTGGAAATCCGATGGTGCAACATCGGGCGAATATGGTGGATGAGGCAGCACCTCCCACCCCAATTCATTAATTTTTTCTAGAGTTCGCCTTGCGCAGTGCGGTCTTGCATTGTCATGTTGGAGAATGACGCCTTTTCGGTTGACAATCGCTGGCCACTTTTCAATTAAAGATTGATTGACTCGCTGCAATTGTTCGCTGTAGAGGTCTGCAGTAACAGTTTGTCCAGGTTTCAGTAATTCAAAATGAACAATGCCGCGAATACTCCACCAAACACACAAAAGCGCTTTTTTGGGGTGTAAACC
>DWLS01000637.1:0-28025 GCA_018246255.1 Pachliopta kotzebuea
AAAATAATGTTGTACAGGCGAGCTTAACTCACTTTGAGTTTTCTACCAGCTAACCTCAGTGAAAGCGTAAGCCTGTACGGGTAGTACAATGTACAAGTTAGAAATACATATACATAAAAAAATACTTTAAAACAAACGCATGTATAGTACATGTAATACACTGTATAATATATATTTACACAATACTTTATTCCATAAATATAAATACACATAAGTACACATATAACTATATATGAATATACATAAACATAATTTTCATTCATTCTTAACTAACTTAACGTATATCTATTTATAATAATAATTAATTTACAATATACATAAACGTTCCTCTTTCACTTATAACTATTTACATTTGTTTAATTTATACACAATGTATCAGCATACAATATCTGTATGTATACAATGTTTAAAACATACTGTATAGTATTTATCTCTAAGTGTTTTACTGCATATTATCTTACCATTGTAATTACTATTTACTACTTCATTTATTTCCAAACTATATGGTCCTTTTAACATACAAAATATTCTACTTTAGTAAAATATTTATAAACTTTACGGGGTCAACGCCCGGTAAATTCCACTTGCATCTAAATCTATATATTCAAAGAGCCATTGTGTCTTCTATCGACAATCTAAAGATTCATTCGCAATTTGTTTCCGGATAGTGTCTAGGTACGTACCACAGCAGTTCCTATTGCAGCCGACAAACAGTACCGTGCATACATTACTACGTTCCGTCATGAAAGGCGTTATAGCTTGTGAAATTACTGGGATAACGAGTCCATGTGTCTCGAGGCGAAGAGCACAATAACGTTCTGTGTATACAATCTTAATCATCGCCTCATTGTTATGGCTATATCACTTACCATCAGGAGAACCTAATAAAAACAAAAATGGAATTCATTATTAAATATTCATAATTATTATATCGCTACCTCATAGACATCTTAGTGACATAAGAAACATTTCAGTGTCAAAAATAAAGCAAAGTGTTAACGTATAACAATGAGAAGCAATGCTTTACTATGATTAAACTTTATTTCCGATCCATTATGATGATTATCACCACCACACAGTAATTTATTACCTAAGTAATTAAACAGAAAGAAATCTTTCCTTTTTTTATCTTAACAAAGAAACTCTATAGTTTCAGCTCGCACGAAAGTTGGGGAGAAAATTTTTGAATAGCGTTTACAGTGACAGTTGAAAAGCAAAATTGTCAAAGAAGAAAATTAGCGCCTGGAAAATTTTATGAGCTCATTTTCTTTTGATACTTTTTTCATGAAAAACCAAATTAATATTTTTGATCAGTCCAAAAGGCGAACAAATTAAAAGTGAACCGTCAAACGATTAAAGGACTCTCCCTCAACATCTGCAATGATTAATTAAGCTGTAATTTTTTTTAATTATTAAGTTGTCACTTTGAAAAGTTGTTCAGGCTGTACTGTAACTAAAAACTTGATGTCGCACTAGTAACCTAATGAGGGTTTTATTTGCTTAAATAATTGACTTCGTTAATAAAATTGATGACATTTTTATTGTGTATATTTTTAAGACCAAAATATATGGTAAAATAAATATATCGTATATAAAAACAAAATTACAGAAATTCACCTAATTCATCTGAATGTTTATAACCCCATATCAAAGCCCCAACCATTTTATCAAAGTTGTTCTGCCTGTATATTTCGCAATTTTATAATATTTGGGATCTTTTTAAAAGAATGTATACTGACATGAATTTGATGTTGTGTTTAAGCTATATTGTATATTGATTTAATAAATTATATTATACTAATTAATAATAAGATAGTAATGCAATTAACAAATATTATAAGTAGCTTTACTTAAAAATGTAAGAGAACTTATTAAAAACAGGCTTTTAAATTATTAATTAGCAGCAGTTTTTTAGACCATAGAAACAAACAGTTCGACCGATATATACAACCTATGCATATATTGTATATATACAAGGTTTAATAGGTAGGAAACTGGCGAAAATCAATTGATGGCTAGTGATCACTGCTGCTCATAGACAGACATTACATTAAGGAGTCTGAGATCCATTGTAGATCTTTAAAAGATTTATCATTATGATCAAGGATCATTAACTATAACTGTTAATATACGATAGTATCTTTTATTCAACAAGGTGACGAGACTAGCGATATATCGCGTTGGTACCTTAAACGGAAACCATTAAACCATCATTCAAATTCAGCCTGGAAATATAGTGGCAAGGCGCAAAGGAATAAAGATCAAGGGATATTCCCATGATCCTTTACCTAACGAACCCGTTAAGTTAAAGCGGTCCATTTGTTAACGTCAGCCGAGCATTTACAACTCCAATGTCCTCCGCGTTTCCGGTTATCTTGTCATCTATTACTGCTCGTCACAATTTGCTACAGGATGCCACGTTTATGCATAACTTACCGTTAATTTCGTACCTCTGCTAAATTTATGTTATAGATTGTAATATATTATTGGTTATTGAATAATTACTTTACATTAATAAATACAGTTATCATTTCTTTAGTAAACTACCACTTTTTTTATTTAATCATGCGATCAGACGTTCATCTGGACGGTGGCTTACTCATAACAGTGGTTCTAGTTAAGACGGTATACACAGCACCACGCTGCGCTCGTAGCTTTGACAAACAAGGTGTTAGTTACCCCAGTAATTTCACTAGCTTACAACACTTCTAAACTGGAATACTCTAATGTTCGCACACTTAAACTGTTACCTGTCCGGTAACAGACCTATCATACCTTTCGTTATAATTTATGATGTCGATTTTTCCGTAACTTAATTACAAAGCATTAAATTAAAGGATATATATAAATGTCCTAATATCTTACCAATATGATACCTTTTTTGGCGAGCGTCCGTGCAGAATGAGATGTCGCTATGCCAAGTTAATGGCTGATATATGATTTATATATATATATATGAAGCTGTAGTAACAATGTTATGAATTTATTAAATTTATGTTATTTATTATTTTTTATTGAGTTACTTATATAAATCACTTATTAAGATCCATCTAACATCAATATTTTAAGTACTTCCTTAAGTATAGGTTAATGATTGTTATTTTAACAGGAATCTTACTAAAATCTAATAAAACTAATCTGGATATTTTTATTTATTATTGTTTAATTAAGAAGAGATATCTTATACTTTTAAAGAAACACACTCTGAACACGGGCACGGAAATGCACGGGTTCAATCTCGCATTGGTTATTGTGAAGAAACTAGCTTTACCTCCCTCCTTATGAGAGAAAGTTCCAGTAGTGGGTAGTGGGGTAGTGTTCCGATTTGAAAAGTGCTGTATTCTAGTAAAATTACTAGGGTAACGAGAGTTGACACCTTATGTCACAAGGCGACGATTGCAATGTGATGAGTGTATATCGTCTTAAGCATTACCAAGAGTTTATAGGAAAGAGTATCACTCACAGGTAAGAAAACCTTGCTTGTCTCATCGGCTAGTGGAATAAAGTTAAATAAATGTTTTATTACTGTTACTCAAACAAATTATTCGTAACAATTGCCTTAGATCTCTATTATTATATTGATATACCTATTGTCACAATGCATTGAGATTCTACATATAGATCCGATGGCTACAGATTAGAGGGTGTTAACACGGGAAGCAATCATGCCCTGTCTGCTGATGTGGACTGCCCGGGAGTAGCCAGACGGGGTCTTTGGCCTTATCATTGAAATTCGAGACGAGTTTTTACATCGTTAACCGACCAGTTCGACGTATATTCAATTTGTTTACGTTGGCCTATTACCAATTGCTGTAGAGTAACTAGATTCAAAAGTCGAATCTAGTTTTTGTAATGAATTATGTATATCGTGTTAAATGTTTATTAACCCTTCGATGGTGTGTAAAGGGCCCCACTTAACAACTCATGTGACTCACGCCAACCTCATCTGCTCGGGGTGTACCTTGCTAATCAACAAAATAGGCTTTGGTTCCTCACCCACCCATTTTGGGCCAGCGTCTCGGGAGATGGCCCAAATCCTTCCATTACAGGGGGAAGCCTCTGTTCAGCAGTTGACGTGCATCGACTGATGATGGTAACCTGACGATAACTGTAATAACTTTAACATCATAGTTATTCCTTTATATAATAAACTTACTGATACATTTCTGACATTGTACAGTAATCGTATGAAATTATACGCGAACGTATCATTACAGAATCTATCTCTAGTGATCTAAATATTGCTGTTTATCATCAAAATTTGTATATTTTAAAGCGACGACTAAACTCCAGTGTATAACATCGTAACTAACTACATTTACAACCAAATAGTAATAAGCAAACACTACATCCTGATTTGAAGGATGCTCTTTGCTAGTGAAATTACTGGGGTAACATAAACTACATGATCACTAAACATCACTTGGGGATTGTGATCAAGCATTGACCTGTACCTTTATAAAAAAAGAGGGGATTTAATACCTTACGTCTCGATGTAACGAACGCAGTGCTATGTATTTCATCTTAACCAGCGCCACGTTGTTATGGATAACAGTATCACTTACTGTTAGGTGAACGTCTCGCTAGTCTCTTCGCCTCGTCAAAAAAAAAAATATCATTTACCATCAGATAAACATTTTGCTTCTCATTACTTTTTATATACAGGCACGTGCACATACACAGACACCAGCGATCCACAGATATATTGTAAAATGTATACAAATAGCTTCAAACTCTATTTTAGTAAATTTCTTTAGTTTGTGGTGACAAATAAATTTTATATATCAGTACAGTTTTACTAAAACATCTTTAATATGAAATGACGTATTAAAATGCTAACAAAAGTGCCCGTCTAATGACATATACATTACCCCCTCTAACCTTATGTCATGTCTGGCAGAAAGGTCACAGCCGGTCGCCGACTGTACTAAACCTTTAGCGAACACTTAAAGTTGGGCCACACTTAGTGCTTGCGACCATCAAAAGGTTTAATCTGTTGTTTACATTGTTTCAGAAATTACAGCTACACATTAAAACTGCATTGTTTCTAGCTACTTGTTGTAAACGGAGATGGGAAGGTATTAAAGTAAAAAATAGATATGGCATGACAGGGTCGACCCACTTGGGACCATCGTTTTAAGTAATATTATCCATGAAGTCATGGAGTGGGTATGTTATGGTATACGGAGAGAAGGGATGGAATTGCCACACCCTCGCTTTAAATTCAGCACCCTTTTCTTTCGACGTAGTCTTGTGATGTGAAATATAAGGTGTTGGTCCTACTCTAGTAACTTCTCTAGCATACAGCATCTTTCAAATCAGAACATGGTAATGTTTGCCGGTTGAAATAGGAGCAACAGAGACTTACGACCAGTAAAGCACATCATCAAAAGATAAATAAGTAATTTCTTTTGATATAGCGAAAAGACTGTCAGGAGTTTCACCTGAAGGTAATTCAGCTCATATTTGCAACCGATAAAAACAATAGACCGAAATAGACTTAAATGATGATGATCTCTAATGACAACTGATAAATAATATTTTTAGTTTCTTTTTCTTCTCAGTCATTATATCTTGATAGATTAATCATCAACAAATAGTCTACTTAAACAAATCCTTCCCACTTTTTTCTAACAGTTTTAAGTAAAGTCAGGACTACTGCCGCTCTGTGTAGACACACAGGTACTCTTTATAAGTCCACTGGGTTACAAACTTAACTTCCTTTTTTTATTCTTTTCTTAATCTACATACTCAAAAATATACATTAAATGTATTGAATGTAGACAAATAAGTGCAAAGGTGCTACTTATTCCATAACAGAATTTTTGCCAGCAGGCCTCTAGTTGGAAAATTACTAAATTTGCCTAACATTCTTTGTTTTTCATTTTTAATTTATTTCCTTTCTTCCTATTTTCTTCTATCATATTTATACTCTCTTTCTTACTTCTTTCTTTCATTCTATTATTTTTATTTTATATCCCTTACGTCTTGTTAGCGTTAATTGTTGCCGTGATGATCTTTGTGCAAAATTTCAGAAATGCTTTGCGGCTTTGCTCTTCTCTCGTCAGAGAGGCGATGCTACCAGCGCTAACTCTCCTAACTTTACGAATTGCTATGGGAAGTCCATTCTAGAGTCGGACTGCATGATGGGAAAAAGAATGAGAATAGGATTCGGAGCAATGGGAGTAGAAATTTTAGGAAGGATTTTAGATGAGATCTATATTTTACATTAGATGAGTGTACGAAGGAGAACTTATCTCGTAAGTATATTGGATAGAAAGGATTATGTAGGAGGAGACAGAGAATGCGAGTGTTTTTAAAGAGTGATTGGGTGTCACTTGAGCTGCTTCCGATAAACTGAGATGTGATAAAACTTTTTAAGTCCAAATATATATAATAATTTGTTTTAACTTTCTTATTAAAGATAATGAAAACAATGAGTATATTTGCTGTGACCATACGGGTACGTTTCCTTCACAATCCTTAGAAAATCAATTAAATCTGATTACAGTAATGACATACACCGGTTTCCAATGTACAGCGGAATCCAATTAATAAAATCAACTGGTATACTTTTACAAACGATTCGATAACTTTCAACTATAATACAGTGTTACTGGTGATAGGTCTCTGCTGGAGACCGTCGTACCACCACAGCTCCTATTTCTACCGTCAAATAGATATAAACATTACTGTGTTCCGATTTGAAGGGTGATGTATGCTAGTAAACTTATCTCCGTCTCACTGCTATGAGCTCAATGTGGTGCTGTTTATATCACCTTAACCTGCGTTATTATGTGCAAGCGTATCACTTACCATCAGATGAACGATTTACTGGTCGCATCGCCTCGAAGAATAATAAAAATAATAGTATAAAATATTAAGTGAATCAGTCTCGTTACCACAGTAATATTAATGGATTTAGTACCCGGTAAATAGGAATATAATAATGTTTGAATACAACTGTATAGTGACAGAATTAACTTCTGCGATGGTTACCTATTTGATCTCCAGCAACGGAGATCTTTCACCAATAGCCCTAATAAAGTAAATCTAGTAAAAGTACTGGGATAACGAGACTTATTCATTTCTTAAAGCGGTGAGTTCAATATGGTGCTTTGTACGACACCATAACTAGTGCCATTTTATCAGGTAGAAACCAAAAAAGTAATACACCGCTCGTTTTACTTGAAAGGTTAAAGGATAACTTAAATCAATTTTTTTATATCAATTCACGTTATGTACGTTTACGTTATTCATCTCAATTTAATAAAGCGGAGAGCTTCGCGTTATTCGAGGAGAGAAATCTGAAAGTTACGAGACGTTTTTAGGTGGTACCTTCGCATGGAGGCGACAGGATCACGGAGCCCGGAGGTGCAGCCCCTCACACTTTACGAGTTTTGACTCACCTTCACGTTCAACGTAAATTTTTTATCACCCTCTGTACAATTGGATAATTTATATTGTAAATGATAAATAATAAACTTTTCACTTCATCGATTGATAGCTTTTCTACGCGTGACTAACGAGAACGTTCACCTGATGGTAAGTGATACGCTTACGCATCAACATTGCTTTTTTAGTATTAAAACTGTACTGTACTCTACTTTACTTTTGAACATATTTTCTCAATTCCTTACTAATATTAATGTTATTGCCATCATTAATTATCATACATTAAACATC
This sequence comes from Pachliopta kotzebuea, assembly GCA_018246255.1. Lineage (NCBI taxonomy): Eukaryota > Metazoa > Arthropoda > Insecta > Lepidoptera > Papilionidae > Pachliopta > Pachliopta kotzebuea. The sequence goes on from DWLS01000637.1 coordinate 7,687, forward strand.
AATCATCAAAATAAACAGTCGCTTTGTTCGTTAAGCTATGATGCTTATACCTCCTTACTGATCTCTCTTTTTATTTATTAATTCATCCCTTTCAAAGAAGAGTCTTTGCCAAAACTCCAGAATAAAGCTTGCTGCAGCAGATGCTGAGTGGAGGCCTGTTCAACATCATATCGCAACACCTGTATAATTTTTTTTTCTGCCTTGCTTGTAATTATCATTAATAGTTTTGTGTTTATGAATGTTGAATAAAGTTTTCTATGTTTCTTCCCCTGTTGCTGTATATCAGCATATTTGCCCTAATTTGTATTTACTTAATACTGTTTAACTATATTTTTTTTTAGTTCTGTTACTATAGCTATTTACATTTTACTTTTCTTGCTTATGTTTAAGCTGAGATGTATAATCAATATATAATTATCCTATTTATCTTTACTTTACCTTATATTTACTTTTACTACAAAAGTTAGAAGATATTTTCATACAATATTTTGAAAATTTATCCCTACTCATCTTAATGTTAGCTTACTGTTTAATATCACTACTTGTAATATTTTCATTTATTATTATTTAGAAAATGAAGGAAAGGTAAAATAAAAAACTTATTAATTATCCTTAGTAAAAAATTCAGTTATATTATATTATTTTGAAAAAATCATTCATATTCTAACGAGGGCTAGGATAGAATAGTTAATGCTGTTCCAAGCTGTAAGATTTTGCTACTACTGGACTCAGGGCCTTCTTTCATACGTCATGTGTCTACTACATTAGTCAAGTACGAGTTGGCTGATATATTTTGAATAATTAATTTTGAAAAATTATAAGAAATTAGAAGTTATATATAGTTTTTCTACATATAGAAAATTTGTGTAGTGAGTTTTAGTAGAAAAGTTTTAAACTTATTCATTATTTTGAAAATCTAGACATACTTTATGTACACACGATGAAAACAAATAATAATTGTGATTTTTGTAAATTTTTTTTGTAATATTTCTTTTTAATATTTTCTTTACATGTATATCTGAAATGGCACTAATAAGTGTTTTCTCATCTCTCAGGATAGTTCATGTATAACAAATGTTTTTACTCAAATAATTAAAAGTTTTAGTTGCAATAATTATTGGGTGAATATATTATACCTAATTTAGTATAAAGTAAGTTAGTTATATATCCGACCACCTAACTACTATCCCACCAGGTATGTAGTTGTATTCTTTATTATTAAGAGCGTAAGCCTTGCCACTTGTATATTAATTTTGTTTATTATAAAAATAAGTATACTGGTTTTTATTTTTCTATTGAAACGATATTAATGATTGATAATTTAATTGGAGATGTAATCATTAAAACATATCATTTTGAATTAATTCGTTCAAAACGATTTGCTCGACATCAATAAATTAAACGGAGTCGCTCTTCTTCAAAAGAAATTTACCGAATCATTAGAGCAATTAACAGTACATAACAAATCCCTTTTGAGGTTATACAGATTAATGGTTTTAAATTAGGCTTGTTTCTATTTGTAACTGTAGGGGCAGGGGGTGTGAGGGATCCCACTAAACAACTCACGGGTCCCAAGCCAACCTCACCTGCTCGTGGTGCACTCTGCTATTCAACAAACGAGGCTTTGGCTTCCCATCAACCCCCATTGGGCAAGCGTGGTTGGAGATGGCCCAAATTCCCCTGTTATTGGGGGAGGCTTATGTCCAGCTGTGGAAGTCTATCAATTAATGATGATATTTGTAATTAACAAAATTTCATATTTTTTATAAAAAACAAAATTATATTTAATTTGTATAAATAATCAAAATCAGATATGATTATACAGAATTATGTATGAAGCAATACGAGTTTCAACTTCATCCATGGTTGAATTCTTTCTATGTAACAGGAGGGTTCCTGGTTCGATTACAAAGCCATAAGTTTTTTTTTTTATCGCCCCTACCAATAAGACATTCACCTGATGGTAAGTGCTTGCCCACAACAATGTGGTATTTATAAGATACACTGCACCACATTGCGAATGCCGCCTTGAGACATAAGTTGTTAACTCTCGTTAACCTAGTAATGTCACTAGCATACGGCACCCTTCAACCGGAACACAGAAATGTTTGTACATTACTATTTAGCGATAGAGATAGGAATTGGTGCGGTACCTACTTAGGCAGATTCCGGCAGAGACCTACTGCCAGTAGAGTTTGCTTGGTGGTAATGTACTGGTGGTAGTGACTATGGTAAATCAGCCATTATAGCAATATTTCTTTATTTCTATTTCATATATAAGAGACGGAGTATTTTAGATGAGGGCGATTTGCTATCCACGGTTTTTTTGTCACTTAAGACTGTGTAAAACTAAGTTTTCATGTGCTAACTCATTATCGATATAAAAAACACCATAATTATGGAGTTTCTTGTAGAGGATGATCACCGAGATGTTTCTAGTGCGCATAAGTCCCACTAATTTCTTTCCAAAAGCAGAGTATGTTTCGAAGATCCCCCGCAACAAAAAAATGTTGGTACCACCGCAGCTTTTCTTCCGACAAATAGTAGCGCGCAAATGTTACTATGTTCCGGTTTGAAGGGTGGGTAATGAAACTAAACACATTGTCTTAAAGCGACGAGCGCAATATGGAACAGTGTATATAAACTTAACCAGTGTAATGTTGTTATGGGCAAGCGTATCACTTCACGGTAGTTGAATGCTTTGCTCGTTTCGTGAATAAAAATAAATAAAAATACTTTAAAAACGAAATGTATAGAAAGATACAAAATACAATCATATATAAACAGGAATTTTTGGTTATTTAAAAAAAATCAATTCATTTAATGAAATTTTATCTAAAGAAAATCCTTTATATAAACAGCACCGAAACGAAAATCCTTAAAGAGTAATACAGTAAGTCATTTGAACGTTCCCTCTCTGTTGGTATTAATGCTTAGTCTGTTAACACTGCTTTTATGAAAATTATACATAATACATGGCGTGCTCAGGCAGCATTAAAGTAGACTCGACATCATATAATCTGACAACGGCTATAATTTACTAAGAAATGTCACGCAGTTACGGAAATGTATAACTCTTACACGAAGTGTGCCAACAGAGGGAAGTGTAGTAACATTGCCATGTTTCGCTTTGAAGAGTGCTGGTGAAGGAATTGATTAGCTTGGGACATAAGGCAAGGACTTAACTGTATACTTTAAGATGGAGAATATTCTAAAATATCATAATATGCTGAAAGCTATCAAATACATCCTTTATTAATAGTAGATTTCATAGTAATGTACTAGGTGGGTAGGGCAGGGTAAGTGACTGGTGGCTGGTCTCCGTTATCGGAAACCGTCTATGTTAGTACCACCGCAACTCCTTCTTCTACTGCCAAATACTAAAGTGCGAACATTATTCTGTTCCATTTAAAAGGGTGCTGTATGTTAGTGAAATTACTGAGGTAACGAGACTTAATACCTAATGTCCCAAGGCGACGATCACAATATAATGCTGAGTATACCATCTTAACCACGTCGCGTTGTTATGAGCAAGCGTATCACTTATCATCAGGTGAACGCCTTGCTTATCCCGTCAGCTCATTGAATAAAAAAAGCATCCTTTGCCCGATCTTATTAAGCTACTGTAGATATTAAAGTTTTATATTTTAAAATCATAGTACAAACGGAGTTAAAAAAATTAGATCATCTGGTAACAGAACCACAAAAAAAAAATTACTTACACATAATGTGTTAAGTCTCGCTACCCCAGTAATTTCACTAGCATACGGTACCGTTCAAACCGGAACACAATCCTTTTTGTCGGCTACAATAGGATATGCGGTGGTACCTACCTAGACTTCTGTAACAACAGAGACCTACCACCAGTAACTACCAAACTACTTCGGTTATCTTAAGTATCATTAACCATAAGGTCAACATCAAGCTCCTCTGGCATGCTAAATTAGAAACAGATTATTTGTTTCTTATTCTTCTCAAAGTGATATCTTCTTTGGCTATTAAGAAAATCTAATACTGCGAGTCTAAAAATCGATATATACTTTTGATGTTCTATGTAACTATTATCATTTCTGATCAGATTCTTCGCTCACTGAAGGTCTGCCGAGGATTGGGAGCATGTTGTCAGTATACTCAACACAACGATCTTACTGCTAAAGTGATTTATATACATTAGGAAAATATTAAAACCGTATAATCGAAACAAATAACGTTTCCGTATCAATTTAAACCAAATCCGTCACGTAACAAAATTAGTTAATGTAACCAAATAAGGTCTAATTAACGTGACCCCTTTACTAATACTGAATCCTGCCCCCCTGTTGGCGATAATTACAAGCCGCACATGCTAACTGTAAGCTATCACGCTATGCTGTTTGCCTGATTATTGAAATAGAAGGAGCTTTAACAATACATTTCAAGTAACATAAAATCCCTGCTCTACATTATAACTTTATATTTCTACTGAAATTGTTCTCGTTATCCTAGTAGTTTTACTAGGTATGCATTTCAAATCGGAACATAGTAAAATTTTTAACCATTCGTCGGTTGCAACAGGAGGTGTAATATTACCAATCTTTTTTTTTCTGGCGTGGGCGGAATCTTCAAAAATACTCTGCTTTAGAAAGTCAGGGTTATGTGGAATTTATACCTACTAAAACTTTCTCGGTGGTTGTCTTCGTTGCATTGCGGAAGGCCTCAGGGTCTCCTCACCGGAACCTCCTTGCATTACTGCTGAGCATATCCCCGGGAGAGCTGTTACCCTCCCCACCATCCAGTGTGCTGACAAAATATGAGAACACTTCGTACTTTTCATACGCTTCCGCCTCAGTTTAGACCTATTCTCGATAGACCAATACTACAGGGCTATGCGGTATTTAGTATAGGTAGAAAGTCATGAGCAAAAGTTGAGTTAAACAAGTAAGGAAAATAAGAACTTACTGTCCTTTTAACATTTTAATATAATAAAGATATCGAATCAACTTTTTATTACGTTTAAAATATTAAAGAAGAAAGATAATACACTTTGAAAATTAGATTCAACCTTTGAATACCGATCTCGCTTTAAATTGCACATTATTCAAAAAAGCTTAATTGTATCAGCTGGTAGACGTCCACTGCTGGCCGTCGGCCCCTTATAGAAAAGGAATTCGGGCCATCTCCCTTCACACTGTCTCAATACGGGTTTGAACGACAGCCAGAGCCTCGTTTGTTGATTAGCATGTGAAGTTAGCTTGGAGTTTCCCCGGGACGGGCTATGCCAGTATAGCGTTAGAGAGGCCGCGGTTGTATTCTAAACGGTTCCCATAACCTCTCCAAACACAGAAGACGACCAGCGAGAGCGTTTTAGTGGGTAAAAATCTCCACATATCATTGACTTCCCCTCAGAAGGCGAAGTATCTTTCGAAGATTTCCCCCGAAAAAAAAAAGAGTCCTGTGTGTGTTGTGTAGAACCCTTTACGCCCCAATTTAATATATATATTTCTATACTTATGAGTTATTCCAGATTATTACTTATCTTCTCAAACTTAAACGATCCAATAACTTCTTTAAAGAGTACCTAAAATTTCTTTCTTCAACTCGTGATACAGAGGTTTCGACGACTAATTAGACTATTAATATATCACAACACTTTACTGGCTTCGTCGGTAAGTACTGGTACCACTGCAGCTCCTAGTTCTATCATCAAACAGTTGTGTGCTGATATTACTATGTAATGGTTTGAAGGGTATTGTAGTATAGTTGTTAAAGTAAAGAGATTTAAAACCTTACGTTTCAAGGCTGCGAGCGCAATGTGGTGCTGGTATACTATTTTAAAAAGCACCATGTTATAGGTATCACTTACCATTAAGTGAACGTCTTGCTAGTGTTGTCACCTCTACAAATGAAAAAAGGGAGAAAATAATATTAAAACATGTGTATGCTTATGTATATCTTTAGCAAACATAATACATAAAATAAAATAAATTAGATCGTGGCGGAGAATGAAATAAATGTTGGCACCGCCTCTTTGATGAGTGAAGACAAAAGTCGCCAGTAAGTAAGTAATAAGTCAGTATAAAAGCTGTCTAGGATAATTGTAAAATTGGTAACAGACGAAAGAGAAGGACTGATGTTTATAAAAATAATAAGTTAAAAGATACTAATATATAAAGGCGGCGAACTTAGAATGAGAGGAGATGCATGGAAGAGGAATAAGATAAATGTAAAAACAAGAATAAAAGAAAAATTGAAAGCATGAAAGTAGGGAAAGGAAATAGAGAGTATAGGGAAAAAAATTCAGTCAAGAAAGTTAACAGACCTTCTTTACCCACAACACGAAGAGGAAGGATTATAAAAAAGAAAGACAAATTATTTCATAACGGATTGCCTATTTTTTTAAAGTAGTGATCCATAACTATCTATAAACTTAGAAATAATTGACATCACAAATTATATGTGAGGAACTTTGAGTTTTGTATATATTTTAGTTCAGTAAAAAATTGAGATATAAAATTGTTCTACTGGTGTAGACAATACCTTCTTCAAGCTTTAAGAGAGCCTGTCTAAGCTTTTACGAGAGTAGATTGCAATCACTTTAGCTTTAACTGGGGACGTAAGTTATAAGATCAAATTAAATTATACAATTATTTAATTTATGATGCAGAATCTGATAAATAATTCAGAACTTGCTTTGTTAAAGTTTTATATCATACTGCTACTAAATGTTAGGTTATATAATTGCCTATCACTTAACACCAAGTGACTTTCTGTCTTGTCGTAAAGTAAAGTAGACTAAAAATTTAATTATCTAACACGACTATAACTTAATTGTCAACGGAATCGAAGGCGTTCCCAACTAGAAAATTGGATGTTAACTGTGACCCAAGAGGGTGACCTTATCAAGATGCCTCGAGAAGATTCTCATCTATTTTAGGTATTGAACGGAATTCAATATAGACAAGCTGTCATACAACAATGTTTTATCTAGACTAGAACTAATTCCTACCATATGACACTAGTTTTTTGTTTAGATCATTTGTAAATCAAAAAGTATACATAGGTCGTTGCCATATTTATCTAGTTGATAACGATGCTTATACACCTCCAATATATCCCCTGGATATAACGATCAAAAATATTAACATTATCAATCTTTTAACCCACTCATGCCCATAGCTGAACATACACCGACGAAATTTTAGGATAGCTGAACGTGGTGATAGAAGGCTCCCATTAGGTGGACCGACAATTTGCTCAAGGTCGTGTAAAGATGCTGGATGTAGGACCTATCGGAGTGGAGATCTTTTGGGAAGGCCTATGTTCAGCAGTGGGCATTTATTGTCTGCTGATGATGATGCTGTAGTAACGGCAAAAATATATATGAATATTGCTGTATGTTTTTCAGAAACTTTTCCGCCTTAATCGCCTATTACTATACTTCCTCCCATCACGAGTGATATGATTATTATTAAATTGATATTAAAATTAAAAATGCGTTGTGCTGATATTTAATAAATCTCATACGACAGCTTAAAGTTCAGTAAGGCGGGGGTGGTCCTCAAAAGTTTCGAGGAGGTTTTGTCTTTCAATACCACTCGAGGTTTGATAACGACAGGGATAAAGCTATATCCGTGCTGAAACAAAGGCCCACATAAACTCTGATTCAGTGCTTAAACAAAAACCTATAATTTAAAGGCCTTTATGGATGAACTGGAGTAATATGTATATATTTTGTTGTGTGTTTTTATGATACGAATAACGGATGAATGTTGATGCTAAATTGGATTGAAGAACTAACCTTTTGGTTGTTTGTAACTAAAAATAGACTAACGAACTAGATCGTAAAATAGACTGGCGTATAACAAGTACAAGTCAATGGCAAAGCATACTACACCAATGTTAGTTAATAACTGTTGAAAAATTTAAACAAACTGTTATAATATTGTTAACTTAAACTAACAAATTAAATGTAATTGAAAAAGTCGGTTACTATAGGAGTTACCTTCTTTATTACAGTATGTATTAGTTCTTTAGTTTTTAAATATGTTAAAATAATGATATTGATATACCGTAACGTAACAACAATAAGACAGATTTCTTTGTCAAAACTAATAGTGATAAGTAATATAGAAACTTTTATGTCGAACTTCCTAGTTATATTAAGATTGAAACAGTAGTGTGAAAACATTTCTATGTTCCGATTTGGAAGTTGTAGCTAGTTAAATTGCTGTAGTAACTAGTCTTAACACGTTGCGTCTCAATGCGGCGACAGTGTATACCATCTTAAACAGTGTTACGTTATGGGCAAGCGTATCACTTGCTATCAGGTGAGTTGTTCGTCTAGAAAAAAAGTTAACAAATGTGCCTGTTACGGGTAACACGCAACGTTTTCCCGGCGGACGTAGGGCACGCATTCGCAGGGCGAGGTGATCGGCGGCCTATACATCCGTAATCTTGGGCCGGCGGGGTGGCGCAGAATCGTATGAAATCACTCACACAACCGCCTAATATCACACACACAGCGACAACACCGCCGTGTAGACGTCACACACCGACAGTCGCACCACACTCACACATACGAGAACCCAACCCCGGCAATGCTGTGTACGTTAGTTGCTTACGAACGCTCGCTGCGGGCGGTCGCGTTCGCGGCGCGGTCTTCAAGTGAAAGTATCGGCGCGTTTAGTGATTCGGGGTGGAATTCGATTTAGTTCCCTGTGCTACTCGCAAGTTAAAAGTTTCTGTTAAGCACCACAACTTAAGTATTACACGTGAACAACCTTTAAGGAGCTGTATAATGAAACAAAAATAATAAGTTTGACGTGTTGTGTATGTGATTTATATACTTTAACTTCAGTGTATATTGACTCAGTTGAAAGTTTATGTATTATTTTAATGTCAGGTGAGCTAACAATATATGTTTTTTATATGTATATTAATAATAATATAATTTTTAATAAGGAAAAATAAAATATTTATTAATATTTTAAATTAATGTTTCTGTAAAGAATAAGATATTACTGAAGCTAATAATTAATAATTAGGATATTAATATTTTAAAGTATATTCTGGATCTAAATAGCTAAAATCTAATCTAAAGAGCTAAATAGCTGTAGACGCTTTTATAACTCGAATGTTTACCGCACTATGGTATTTACTCTGCGCATTTGACAAGTTCTGGTGGGGACAGGTGCTGCCATTGAAGTAGGCCAACGGCACCGTCGTCCTTTAAGAATCTTCCAGATTATATTTCAAGTTGAAGATTTAAATATAATACATTGACGTTTAAAAAATATCATTAAAGTAGTCCTCGTTTCATCATCAGGAAAAAGACAGTAGACTTACTGCTAAGAATACTCTACTACATTAAACATTAAGATCTAAGATAAGATGTATCTATTAATATGCCAAATTTAATTATGACAGTAATATTAATAAATAATAATTTAAATATGTAATTATTTAAATATATATATAAATATAAACTAAATTTTGAAGATTTCATAATTTTTTTTTAAATCATGATTAAATCAAAACGTCAATGATAATTCTTATATAGCTGCAAGATAAGCAATATGTTTACATGGCATTAAATGATTGTGATATATTTGTTTGTGTAGAATATATCATCATCAGACGATAGACTGCTGGACTTAAACCTTTCCTAATAAGGAAGGATTTAGTTGTAGTACGTGTATGTTGTGTTTCTCGTTACTCTAGTAAAACTGTTTAGTAGTAAGTCACCGTTACTGAAGACGCATCCATTGCAGCCGACAAACAATACTGTATTCCGGTTTGAAGGGTGTTGAATCTAGTGAAATTACTGGAATAACGAGACTTAACACTATGTTTTAAAGTGACTAAAGCAATGTGATGCTGTGTAATCTTAACTAGCGCCACGTTGTTATAAGCAAGCGTATCACTTACCATTACGTGAACGCATTACTAGTTTCGTTGCTTTAATTAGACTATATTTGTTAGCAAATTACGGCAATGAGATATGTTCGTATGGGTAGTAAAAATATATTGCTTAAATGTTTTTTTTTTTAATAAAAAAACCATTTGTTGGTTTGATAAGATGATTAATCTCCGTGTCGGTTAAGTTAGTAAATTCGCTCGTTAGCACGGAGATAACGAAATGATTCAAAAGACTGCAAGTTTTACTGCTGCTGGTCATCACAGCTTAATTTTCTAATATTTTAGCATTTTCTTCTTCTACAAAGTAATGTTCAGATCTAAATGTAGTTAATAAAATTATTGACATAATTAATAGATATTGTCTTCTACTTCATCTTATTGTGACCAGGTTCAATCTTTTCTTCCCCTCCCATTTCTTTTGGAATTTCGAAGGCGAGAATTTGGCGGTGGTCAAAAAGTTATACACGGCACCACATTGCGCTCTTCACATTGAGACTAAAGACGGAAAGTCTCGTTACCGCAGTAATTTCACTAGCTACAACGCCCTTTAAATCGAAGTACAGTAATATTTGTCGCTGCAATAGGAACTTAGGTCTTCGGCAACATAGACCTACCATTAAGTTTTGTATACTTTCTCTGGCACAGTGATATAGAGTTCGTTTTAGCTTCTGACTTAAGATAATGCAGTCTACTGCCTCGTGCCTTTTCTTTGTAATAAGAAAAAAATGAAAAGCAAGTGAAATGTTTTCTCATATCATACTCGTAAGACAACGATCACAAACTTTTACAGCTGAAAAAGAATTTTCTACTCCATACATTTATAAAACTGAAACTTCTAGTTTCTTACTCAAGTTACTGGGTTAAAATAATACACGAACTTTTCAACGGTGAATAAGAAATTACAAAAAAAACAGTAGTCTTATTAGGAATTGTTAGTAGCTTTGTTTTTTTTATAGAACCATCTTCTCTTATATTTCTATTAAGATTAGATCATCAGTCGATCAACGTCCACTGCTGGACTAGGGCCGCCCTCACGAATAGAGATGATTTGGGCCGTCTCCCACCACGGCAGCTAAATACGAATTAGTGAGGGACCAAAGCCTTGTTAATAAATAGAGTGTACTGAGAACAAGTAAGATTGGCTTGGGTCCCGTGAGTTGTTGTATGGGATCCCTTACACGTGAACTACAATATTAAGAAATAATTTCTTACTATGATAAAATTACATGTTCTAAATCAATTATTTATCTGCGTTTTATATCTTAATGTTTAAAAGAACTATAATTATAACTTTAATTTTATTTTTATGTCATAAAAATATCAACCTACAAAATAAGTAATGATATAGATAGAAAAAGAAGGTGAAGAGCAAAGCTCCTTTACTGCACCCATAGTTACTTTAAGGTAAAAATAGATATCTAGTCTTTTTGATGTTTTGTATAAACATTCGTGTGTTTTAAGTATTTAGTGAATATTAACCGATAAAAAAGTTAAGTTATTTCTTACTTAATACTACTAATTTAATATATTTTGCAGACGTATACGTAATGTATGACATTAATAATATTACGTCTCTGCGCCGTGACATGAGCTTATTCAGTGTAAATGGAACAAAAAGGCTGTACTCCGTAATTGAATGAAGGGATCCGAAATTCGGATGCCAATATCTTCCTGAAAAAAAAGTATTTCAGCATTTTATTTTTTGCTTCGAAATTAACACGTTCACCGCAGTGATGTTTCAGATGCCAATTTCAGGCCGCGTGTACGGAAAATGGTACATGTTAATCGGTTAAAATCTCGTTTAGTGGATGTTTTAAGAGAGAACTTATTATTATGACCACTAAATATGCAAAATTTAAATTCTATGATCTCATTACTTAAGATATAAATAATTAAGTTGATCATCATTTTCAAAGAATCAATATTACTCTCTTTAAAGTAGTAATGGGTTCCAGCAAGCACCGAACATGATGCATAGTAAAAGTTTTAATATAAAAAGAATAATCTAATCCCAAGTACAACTTCTGGACTTTCTACAAGTCTTATTCTTCATCCTTATGCCTATATTTCCACTGTCCTTCCTGGTTGACCATAGCATCATCTGGTGGTAAGTCTCTACTCCCGGAGACTGTAGGGTACTACTACAGCTCCTATTGAAGCGGACAAATAGTACTGTGTAAACATTACTGTGTTCTAGTTCACATTAGTTAGTGTGTTGCTGTAAGATAGTGAATTTGCTGGGGTAACTAGACTTAGCACTTTATATCTTAAGGCAACAAGCGCATTGTGGTGTAGTGTTCACCCTCTTCTTTACCAGCAACCTTCAACTTAAGTCGTTACCGTCACTAGTACTTCTAAACTAGTAGGAATTACTACATCGCCGCTTAATTTAAGTTAGGATGATAGTTCAAGCGATAGTCTCTGTAAATAGTTAAATCACTAGCAATATTATTTATTTGTTATATCAAGTCATTGAAAGGAAGTGTAAGGTTTTTTTTTTAAACCATTGAGTTAAAAACACCCCACCTGTGCGAAAGCCCTTGAGCGCAAAGCGTTGATGGATCCATCAACCCCTGTCCGTCCATTCATCATCCCGCTCACTAAAAGGGGTACTTACAATTTACGCCGTGTACGATTCCAATTAATTTTGCATAATGTTTTGTGAATTTGTAAACACAGGTAAACATGTTAGCATACAAATTGATCCGTTGGATGTTTACAATGGCCGAGGATAGGGAAACGTCTATCTATAATTTCATTAAGTTAATTTGTTTACAGCTTTTCCTTGTTCACAAAAAGGAATTAATAAATTTATGGTTTATTTGTTAAATAACCTCGACGTTTCAAGTGTTGAACACTTCTAAGCACTGAAAGACTGAATTGACAGATGTCCTGATATTAATCACAGAGTACCATTCATCATCTAATTCCTGTTCTGTCTCAGTTCTATCTGCAATAAGCTTCTTGTATTTAGCTTACCAAACTCACTTTATTAAGTTTTTCTTAGTTTTGTTATGATTCTTTACATTAATATTAATACTTAATTAAGTTTTTTTTATTTGAACTTTATATCGTTTTATTGGTATTATTTATAGTAAAATATTAAAGAAATTATTGTCACTATCTATCTAAGTATACTTAGTTGCAAATTAGTTTTTTCTACGTCCATACAATTTTTTTAGTTTTTACCTTTTTATGTTCTTTTTCCATTAGTGATTATTAATAAATTGTGAGAGGGAACAACTTTCTAATTTAAAATATATCATCACTAATACCTTATAAAATTTCTACAAAGTCCTTGCATAGGTATGTTGAAATCCATAATTTTTATTACTCTTCTGTTTAGTGTTCTTTTAGGTATAATAATTTATACTTTTAGTTAAAAAGGGTTTACATCAATGTATAATAAAAGTATATAATAATAGGAATTAAAAGCGGTACAGAAGGAATAAAGAATAAAAATGGACAAGAACAGGCAAACGATGAAAAATAGAGCTTTCGTTTGGTAATATCATTAACAAGCAATGATAAATTACTTAAATATAAGAAAGATACATCCTTCTTTCACAAAAGAGACAAATTATTAAATTCAATTTACTATAGAAATGATTTATAATGAAATGGATAATTTTCGCTGTTTTCCTCAATCTACTTGAAAGAGGATATTTATGAGTTATCGCGATTTTGTTTACATATTTACAATAACCATCAACGTTTGTAAATAGGTTTCTGTAACCAAAAAAGATTTACCGTTTTGACTCAACGTTATAATGATAAATATGCTTATATCATCATATGAATTATTTGAGCAATTTTCGGTGAATATTACCATATTCTTCATTCTGGATCCATAATACTCATAGAAAATTTGATCTTTGAATGATCTTTCTTGTTCTATCGGTGATAACTTGTAAATGGCTTTTGACTTTGTTTAATGTTACAAATATATGTTAGATATAATAGCCGTAAGTTGTCCTTTAAAAACGTTCAATCTATCCAACGTCACACCTTCCACTACCAGGAACAAGTTTTGAAAAAAATTCGAAAGCCTATCACCTCGTTAATAAAATGAGACATATCACTTACTACTATAAAAGTGATAAATTCCATGACTTTTCTATATGTTTTTTTTTTAATTGTACCTATCGTTCCTCTGACTCTGTAATTCAAAGTCTTGGTTTTGTTTATATAATATCAAATTCTAAATATTTATTGTAGTATCCAGTTTGTCTTGTATCCTTTACGTATTATACTTACAATATACATAGTCTATTCTCTACTTAATTTACTTATTTTTCCCATAGACCTTTTTGCTATACATGTACAATATATTAAGAATCTATTTCTAAAGGCTTTACTGCTTATTGTCTTTCATATATTATTACTCTTTACTACTTCTCTTGCTTCTATTTTGAAATTATAATTTTCTTTTGTGGTAGGGATTTTTGTTGTAAGAGATCTCAAACAACAACACACGGAACCCAAACCAACCTCATCTGTTTGCGGTGCACCATGCTAATGAACAAACGGGGCTCTGGTTCCCCATTGAGCCAGTGTGGTGGGACATGGCCCAAATCGTATTATTAGGGAAGGCCTATGTCCAGCGATAGACGTCTACCGGTTGCTGATGATAGTGTAACGTCATATAAAAAGCAACATATTTTCATTCTATTCTGAATCATCAAAATCTATATAATCAGAGAACCTTCCATGTTTTATCAACACCTATACATATGTAAGGATATTCCTTAGTATATGTATTATATACAAGGATTTTATATACTATTATTACTTATTAATGAAGTTAAGATTCCTGTTCCTCTTCAAATTTCACGTTAATCCTCAGCACAAGGCCCGAATACACTTCAAAGCTACACGCACCCCAGATTTAATTCAGTAATAATAAATACTGTGCGTATACTTATCCCAGTAAGTGTATGTGCGCGATAAAGTTAGACGTAAACTCGCTTTTATTTGCTGAAATAAAATGATGAATCTGCCTGAAGCGCTCTTCGACCTGCCAGCTTTATATAAATAAGGCAAACATCGCCGCGGTGAGATTGTTTTGTATCTTCCCGTTTTATGAACTCTCAAATAGATTGAGTTTAACTATCGCAGTTATTTATAGGAGAAAAAACAAGTATTTTATTACGGATCATATATATTTCAATAAATGAATCTACAGACCTTAATTTTAAATATATATCTCGATACTGAATATGTGTATGAGCAAATAGTCTTTTGAGAGACTTTTACAGCTTCATGAGATTCAAAGATAAATTATCTCTTATATATATGGATGTAAAGGGTACCAAATAACACCTCACGGATCCCAAGCTAACCTTACCTGCTCGTGGTGCAACATGCCAATAATCAAAGGAGGCTCTGGCTCCCCACACACCCTCATTGTGTGAGCGTGCTTGGAAACTACCTGCTACTGGGAGAGGCCTAGGTCCAGTAGTGGATGTCTATAAGCTGATGAAGTGAAGTAAAGAAGGTCTCTATTTCCGGAGACCGTCTAAGTAGATACGTTATATATAGTATTTTACAAAAATAGTAAAGGAATGGACCAATTTGCAGCATCAGTGTTCCCGACCAAAAACGAAATGATCTACAAGAAAAGAGTAAATAGGTATTTACTAGTTTAATGCGCTTTAACACCACAGACCACATCACTACTTAACACCAGGTGGGATCATGGTCAAGTATTTAAAAGAACCACCACAGTTATTCTTCCAGCTGATAAGCAGTACTGCGTACATTACTGTATATCAGTTTGAAAGGCATACGTCTCAATGCGACGAGCGCAATATGGTGCTGTGTATATCATCTTAACCAGCGTTACGTTAATATGAGCTAGCATATCACTTACCTTTAAGTGAACTTTTTGGTCGTCTCGTCGCTTCATTGTATAAATAAATTCAAACTAAAGGGAGTAAAGAATGATAAGATACAGTAATATAAGTGGAAAGGAATAGTCAAGATAATTTAATAAATAGATAGATGTAAGTTATGATTTATAATATAGAAACATGTATATATATATACAGGAACATTTTCTTGTCCCCCCCTTCCCCTCCCTCCTCCTGCCCCTTGTAAATGTATGGACAGACATATTACATACATACACACTGTAACGTCATTTGTAGGCAATGATAACAAAGCGATGGGTCTAATGGTTAGGGACATTAGCATTTACTGATAATACATAATGTACTTTTACATATTTACTAGTAGTTGAATGTTCAATTCGCAACTAAAAAAGAATAAATAAAATACAAATAAAAATTCAGATCGTTGTTACCATAGGTATATACATAGCACATGTCAGCCGTTAGGTTGGAATAGCGACATCTCATTCTACACGGACGCACGCCAAGAAAGGGAAGATTTTTACCTATTAACGAAAGATTTTTCTTTTGCTACAAGACAGCGCTTATTACTTTAATTACTAGTAGGTCTCCGTTGTCGAAGACCACCTCTGCTCCTATTGCTACCTCCAAATGATAATGTGAAAATATTACTGTGTACATATGTATGCTATTGATATTACTACAGTAACGAGATTTAACATCTTATGTCTTAAAGCGATGAGCATTTGTAATGTAGTGTATACATTCTTACCCAGAGCTATGTTAAGAGCAAGCGTATTACTTACCATCATATGAATGTCTTGCTCGTCTCGTTGCATCGTCAAAAAAAATATGTTAATATACATATGTACCATATTAGACTACACGAGATGTTATTTCGACACCGTCGTTCTAACATTATATAAATCAAAGGATATTAAATCCTATTGTTTTTCATACTCGTACCAAATAATTTTTTATGTAAAGTAATAACACTTCGAATGGCAATTTTGTAAATGTAAGATTTTTAATTAGTGTATTAATTCTATAATAGGATTATTAGTATATATTATATCTAAAGGATTTTACTTATCAATTCATAACAACAGAAAGTTTAAAACAAACGAGGTTTTATTAAAGACCAAAATGATTAAGACAGTGGTAGTATGTATGTTATTACCAAGGAGTTTTAGTGAGAATATGAATGACGTATTTTTGAATACCCTTAAAATTTTAAAAGGTATCCAATACAGAATTTATTCACAATATTTTTCAAAAACAAAAAAAATCTTTTTTAAAATGTATTTACATTTGTTTATATTAAACGTCATTTTAGTATATGTTTGTGATTATATTAACATATAAGTTTAACTTAACCTTATTTATTTAATTATTTGCGAGTGTGTTAGTTTATTACAATTAAATCATTATCTATTTATTTACACTTTGTTAGTACAGTTATCTTAAAATTATTTTGTTATACGTGAAATATAATTATATAGATAAACAAAAAGGCGGATATACCTCCCAATTTAAATTTTGAGTTGTAAAGGGAACAGAATTTTTAGAGATTTAGATGATTCTGGCGATAAAACTAACTTTTGCATAGCGAACGGTAGGTTATACAGTGTCTGTTACTTTCATATTTTATAAATAATTATATCATTATAATGTATTACTCACTATGAGGTAGTTAATAAAACACTTCTTGGATAGTATTTACTCCATTAAAATATACATCACACCACACATAAACTTTCGTACACATAATATTACATGTTATAAAGTACACACTTCTTCCGATGCCAAAAAGTTAAGTCCGAATTGTACAAGTCCGTCTTTAACATAACAATATCAGTACAATGATCAAACAACGATTTCATTATTATCCATTTTCTAACAATTATGGATTAATTAGTATTACACTTTAAGAATGATATTCTCAATTATTAAATAAGTTTTAGTGTAAACTATAACAATACAGAAGTATACATAAATTCATTCTCGATTAATTCCTGTTATTTTTATGCAAGTCAATAGAATGACCATTTTTCTAACAAAATGTTTGTAACTAGTAATTTTTCATTAAATTTAACAAACAATTTATGAATGTAGCTACAAATGAACTCATTCGCTAATGTATAGTTGCTATATATATATAATTTAATTAGAAACAACTGTACTGTGTACGTAACGCTCCAACAAAGCCCCCCGGCCGCAGATGTTAACGAGCGGCCTCACTGTGCTAGATTTATGTTCACTGAAAAACGTGGGAATCATTTCATATGAAAGTCTTGTAAGTAGTCTATGTCCACCTAGTAGGAAACACCTAATAGTAGTAGTATAAATTGTACCACACACCTCACGGGACCCAAGCTATCCTTACCTGATCGTGGTGCACCCTGCTAAAAAACTAACGGAGCTTTGGCTCTCCAACAACCCGCATTGGACCAGTGTGGTGAAAGAACTCTGTAAATTATTTAATGAATATTGCGATCTCTTAGATATTCACCACAATTCACCCATCAAGCTCCGAAAAATATTACTTAATAGTTTTTTGAATACTTGATATAAGTATTTCTTAAGTCAACTACGTTTTTCTTCACATTTTGCTAGTTAATAATTTTGTGTACGCATGTTGTATTTACCTGTAATTGCTTTGTTACATTATGATTTTTTTATATCTTGTAAGTTTTTCTTGTTATAGTATTAATGTAAACAGGCGTTGGCAAATCAAATAAAAAAAAAAGACGGCCCAAATCTACCCACTATTGAAGAAGGCTTATATTCAGCAATGGACTTTTTCTTCTTAAAGTGCCTCTTCATTACGGGACGTCTATTCGATGATAATGAATAGAAGTAGTAATATTATGATAGTATATGTATCTGTTACCAGATTATCTGATGATGGTAGTAGCGACCTGTCTTTTGAGAGATATAAATCACCAGATGTTGGGCATACGAACCACGGGGCCCTAAGTCTATCATCTCTATTACCGGAAACCGTGTAGATACCACCACAGTTCCGATTTCTATCGTCAAAGGGTAGTGTGTAGATCTTACTGTATTCCGATTTGAAGGGTATTTAATGAAATTACTGGGGTAACAAGACTTAACAAATATTTCAAGACAACGGACAAAATATAGTGGTTTGTGTACCATCTTAACCAGCCTCTCGCCGTATAATTCAACGAGTGCAGAATGCCTGCTATCGTTTCTGTTTCGATCTTCCACCTCGCAGTCACATTTCTCCACATCTGTGTAAATCATCCATGCTTAACATGGAATCACTTAGGCAGTTACATGTAGCTTCTCTGTTATTCGGGATTTTAAAATATAAAATACCCGAATATTTTCCCCTAATAATGATCAATTAAATGTTAGAAGCGCACGCACTTATCTCTCGTACTATAAGTATAAAACTGTTGCATTTACGGGCAGTTTTCGTCATCAGGCCATGTTGGTATGATATACCCCCGCCTTTACGTCAATGTAGCAATGTTTTTAATTTTAAAAATAAATGAAAACTTTTTCTACTTGGAAAACAATAACATTACCAGCACTTTGTAGTGGCCTTTAACGTCCCCTGTATCATTAACATTGTATTTGGGAAGCTGTGTTTGCTACTATTAACGAAAGAAGTAGTTCATGCCAATCTCGGAGCATCAAATCAAGTCAAATTAATTTTTTAGCGACTTTCGTGACTAAACCAGCGGGTGGCAGCTGAAAATCAGTAATTCACCTCCAGCAGGTGAATAATCTACTGAGCTGCGGCCTTTTGTCCCGCTGCAGCAAGCACACAATTATATTTTAAGTGTATTTATTTAATAGAATGTCAGTCATAATATTATTGTGCATAAATCCTTATGTCTGCCTATTTGTATGAGGTGTGTGTGTTTTTGAGGTAACAATAAATGTTTTTATCTATCTATCTATCTACCTCTAGTTGTTATGGGCAAGTATTAATTACTACCAAGTAAACGCTTTGTAAATATGAAGTAATAGTTCTTCATAAAGAACATTTCAGCGCCTGTTACGATGATACTGCACCACATTGCGCTCCTCGCTTTGACACTTAGTGTCCAAGTGTTAGTGTGTAATTATCCAAGTAATTTAACGAGCAACAGAAATACGAGAAATAAAATAGTATTACTTGTTACTTGGTGATTTAAATAGTACCTACCTCGTTCATACTTTCATATACGATATTACGCGGATATAATAATATATATTTTTTATTAATGATGATAAATTTCAAATCATAAAACAATCTTGTAAAAGTAAGTCATAGTCTAATATTCTAAGTATAAAAAAACATTATTCAAAACATAAAAAGTAATGAATAGCATAACTTATACCACGGGTTAATTTTCTACTTAAATTAAAGTGTATTGTTAAGCACAAACAGTTGTTCTAACAAAAAACACTTTGTGGGGGTGTGTTTTTTAACAGGGCCCGTGTAAAACAGAATAAACAAAGAATCGTAGCTTTTTAAGATTAAGTAAAATGATAATATACAAATACAAATATACTTTATTGTGCACTATCACAGAGTTACAAAAAAAGAAAGTACATAAGGATTTTCACAAA
>DWLS01000638.1:0-28000 GCA_018246255.1 Pachliopta kotzebuea
AAAGTGATAAGTCTGTAATAGCTTTTTTTAAATGGACAATTAATAATTATTTATTTATATATCTATTTATCAACATATATACTAATATATTTATACAGTAATATGTTCATCAGATACTGATAAGCCTGATATATATTTGGCTGCGATTTTCAGAAAGTTAGCTAAATCGCTCGTAAACCGATGAATGTAACTAATATTTTCATATGTATATAAATATAGATACATTATTATTAATTGTTCATTACTAAAAATTCTTTGTACTCACATTTAACTTTACTTTCCAAAAATCACAGCTATGGACCGATTTATCACTATTAAATGAACGTATTATTCATCTCGCCTCTTCGTCTAATTAAATCATATTGATATGCTAAATAGGCCCTATTCAATCAGTTCCAAACACGACCAATCCGATTTTATCAGTACTATTAGTATTTGCACTTAATTATCATGAATTTCACATAATACTAAGCCTAGAGCAAACTTCACAAACATGTCCCCAGAAGCAAAGCAAGGATTCTACGATCTTCACTTGACTCGTGTTACTTATCATTAAGTGATCATGAGTATGAGACCTTCCTGTCCCTTTTATCATCATCGGCTGCTAAGAAAACTTCCTCTTTATAGCAATATAGAGATATATACATTTACACTATTTTACATAGACCATTAAAAATTACTTGAATATTACTAGTTTCTAGTATAATGTTACACAAATCATTACGGTTTAAAGTAAATATATTAACATCAACATCATCGTATACAGTCGATGTATGTATAAAGAAGCGGAGATAGAAAATTGGTAAAAGAATAGAAGACGAGGGAATGTAAGAGAAAACAGAATTGTAAACAGGAGTAGTTACAAAGAATAATGAAAAAGGAGAAAAGAGGAAGTAAAAGAAAAGAGTAAATAAAGTCCCTGTCCCACTTTGCGTGGGAATGAATAAAAATAAATACGTGTACAGTCATTATATTAAACAAATATTAGGTATATGTATGAATTATTCATAGATGATGATGATGTGTGCTGCAACAACAAGCCGGAACCCGTCATTAATTCGTGAATCGTCTTATTAGTTTTACAGATCACCGTTATTAAAGTGTTTAGTAATCACGAACTTAGCTTAGATAATGGTTGGTCCACCGCCGCCATACACGGAGCCATAAAAGCCTTTTTTTCCTTTCAAATAACTCCGCTTCCGATCCTTATCTTAAAGGTTGCAACACTGAAGCCGCAAAAAATCACATAACAAGAACTCATTTAAATATATCACGATTATATTAATAACTTTATTAAAGCAATCCGTATGGATTTTTAATTTATTTTGTTTCTCAATTAGTCGTGATAGCGTATTGGTTTGAACGCTTCCACTCTTAAACTACCAGGTTCGAATCCGGCCTGCACCAATTTCTTCAATTTGTATGCAGTTAGTATTACACCAACTAATATCACGTGCTCTGATGGTGAAGAACATGGTGAGGAAACCTACATATCTATGTGATGACCATCCGCGGTCAGTCTAGTATGTGGAATGGAGAAGGTAATGACAACACTACATTATAACTGCTAAGAAAGTCGTGGTATGGTTTACTACACATGATGACCACGACCCTCAGTCATTAGAGAATACGACTTAAAAGAAGTTCCTCACTTCTCTTGTTAAAGGAATTATATAAATATCCCACTTAATCCAACTACTTGTGGCTTAACAAACCTTGAAGTAAATCTCCAATTACTTACAAAGGATAGTTACATTTACTGGTAGTAGGTTTCTTTTGCTACAGACCATCTAGGTAGGTACCACCGCAGCTCCTATTGCAGCCGACAAATAGTACAGGCAAACATTACTGTATTCCAGTTTGAACGATGTTGTATGCTAGTGAAATTACTGCGGTAACGTGACTTAACAACTTTTGTCTTAAGGCGACGAGCGAAAGTAGTGTGTACATCTTAACCAGCAGTACTTTATTATAAGCAGGCTATCACTTACCATCTGGTGAAGGCTTTGAAACACCATCAACAAATAAACGCAGCTGGGCACAGGCTTCCATCAAAGATCTTTAGAGCTAAGACCTTTAGAGGTTCCTCTCGTTCAACTATTATAAACATAGTATTTAATATGTTCACACAATTCACGGAACCCAAGCCAACAGTCACCTGCTCTTGGTGTTCCCTGCTAATCAACAAACGATGCTCTGGCTCCCCACCAACCTGCATTGGGCCAGTATGGTGGGATATAGCCTAAACCCCTATCACTATTGAGCCTATATCCAGCAGAGGATATCTATCAGCTGATATAGATAAGTTGTCTTATTCAAAATAAAAACCAGGCGCTAGGCTCATTTGATTGTTGCGGAAACTTTCAACATTCCTCAAACAAAATAAGAGGAATAACGTTCATCGTAACTTACCCATCCGAATACCATCCCGATAACAATCGGCAATTAAACAATAAATAAATAAATATAAACAAATGGCTCAGAATGCGGCCCCTGTCCGTAACGGCGGCCACATCCGCCGGCCGACGGCTCGTATATTAACACTAGATTCACAGACGACAGCTAGATCATTGAAAGTATGCCTTACCCGCGACCCTCGCCGCCGGTACCTGGAACCGATGCAGCATCATCGATCTTCGCGTGTCATTTCTGAGAAACACAAATCGCCAGCAGGAACCCTGCGATTTTTTTTTCATATCAAAATCACGAGAGGGAAATGGTAGCGCCGTACTTTAGGCGTCACCGATTTCTGTTCCCCATCAATATAAAAATAGATGAAAGAGAGTAACAGTTTTTTTTTGTCATCATCCATCAGTTACGATTCAGTTGTTTGTAAAAATATTATTATTACAAGACTTGACTAATTTTCACAGTCCTTAGTTCGAATCCGGAGCCTTTTGAAGTACTGAACTTGCATACTAGCTACCACACTGTTCAAATCTATCGTTATAACAACACCGCTGTATTCCAGCTGTCTTTTTATTTAATATTTTAAATAAACAGAAAATAATTATAATATATCATAGTGTGTAAAATCATACTATACAAGAGACCTATATCCAGCAGTGGACTTTTATAGAGATAATTATAAAGAACACCACGTGCTTCTCATGAAATACATATTTTTTTAATACTACATGAGTTTCTTTTGAAAATTGTTTATATTTTTTTAAACATACAATAAATTCCAGAAAATTTATAAAAAAATTAATAAACTCTTTAAGTAACACATATAAATTATTTGTAAATAATTCTTAAACAATTTAAGCAAAAAGTATTATATTTTCTACTATTATATGGTAATGATTCATCACCAACTAGGCTGTAATTATTACTATATAAATAACCTATTACTACACTATATATAGTACATTATTACTATATCAAATGTAGTGAAAATATTTTATATAAACCAAACACTAGCGAATCTAGTTTCGTCTCCGTGCCGCTCCCACCACGTTATATATTGTCGCGGTGGTTGTGTATGACAACATTTTTTAGTATACTCACACAACGCTCACCGTAAATCAGTCAGGGGTGTGTCGGTGTAATTGACGTATTTATTACTGCACAAACGACACCAGAAGCGCGTAAATTAACCACCACTAACCACCACTCTAATTTAGAGCTACTACGTCACCGCAACAGGACTTGCGCCGCGTCAGCTGTAAATATTATTGCTGTAATATATTACATAGTTTTTACTACGTGTAATTCATTATTTTTAATTAAACTAAATTGTTATTTACGGGTCAATAATAATAAAGTTGTTTTTATATCACCACATAAGCTTTCATCAATTTATCCTTATGTTACCAGTTAAGAAAAGACTACGTTTTTATTTTTGATGTTAAGTGATATTTCGTCTCCACATAGCATCACATTGCGCTCATAGCTTTGAGAGAAATGAAGTCTCATTCATCATCATCAGCCTTTTCTAATCCACTTCTGGACATAGGCTTTTTCCAACGTCTTCCACCAAATGCGGCATAATCTTTTCGCATCGATCCACTCCCGACAGCTTTTATTATATCGTTGGTTCATCTGTATCTGTGAAGTCTCGTTA
The DNA here is from genome assembly GCA_018246255.1 of Pachliopta kotzebuea. Lineage (NCBI taxonomy): Eukaryota > Metazoa > Arthropoda > Insecta > Lepidoptera > Papilionidae > Pachliopta > Pachliopta kotzebuea. The sequence goes on from DWLS01000638.1 coordinate 4,067, forward strand.
CCCCAGTCATTTCACTAGCATACAGCATCCTTCGAACCGGAACAATATTAATAGATGTACACATATCGTAGTGGAACAGTGCTCCTCATCATCCAACCATTGGACACCTCACAATTGTTCTGGCCGCGCTATCTTTTGTTTGAGGATCATAAAGATCGGCAATGGATAACCCCGGCCGCAGCCAGTGCTGCGCCGCGTGAGGTTATCGATAATCCATCTTTATTATCGACTCCCAGGCAGGTTCACACCTGACCCGCAAGCCTGACTCAATTTATAGACCTTTAAATATTCACGTAAGCCCGGCGAGTAATAAAATTTACATATTACCATGTACATATTCGCGATTGTAAATTTGCGGGTTACTATTGAAGTTTTTGATTTATCGACCGCTTTCTAATAAAGTTATGAAGGTTATAGCAATCTGTTAACTTATTACACAATTTTCATTTCAATGAAACTGCAAAGGTTAAGCTGTAAAGATAAACATGTTAAATAGAAAGTAAAAGAATAAGTTTTCTTATGCACAGGTGGTTTCCAACTGATCACTGTCAACCAACATGTTATACGAACAGCTTACATAAATATGTCACATCCTTCAACTCGTACTAAGCCAGTATGTTGGATGAATGATCTGGACTCTCTTCTTAAGAGAGAACCAAGTCTCAGTAATTGCTACAATAAAAGTTGTTTCCTCAATAAGCGAAGATATTCAGTTAAGAATATTCTTAACTTGTTGATTCACCGTATACAATCGTAACGAATGGTTCTTAATTAAATATCTAAAACTTCACTTAACGCTTATCTATACATAATTAATAAAAGAATTTATCTTAAAGAATCTAAACGGTTGATGATAATTATAAGATTTTTATCGATAGGCAAATGCGAACAATCAGTCACTACTTGTTATCTCTAATTCTCACACCACCGGCTTTATGAACCAATTTCCCCAAATAGGTCCCGCGGCTATTATTGGGAATGGGGTCTAATAGTTTCGTGATAAGATAAGGCACACCGCGGGCATAATATTTTGACGGGAAACAACATCCGCTTAATTAGATTAGAAGTAAATACACCTGCTGTTTCCGACACCTTAGCAAACATTCGATACCTTTGTTCTTCTCAAGGAATAATGATTAGAGAATCACCAAGCGTGGTCCCTTAAAGAATGATAGCGGAAATAAATGATATTAACAATAAATTGAATTATTTAATTGCAAATGTACTAAGTCTTAACATTGCTATAATAACTCAGTTAAATTATAGTATTTACTATCTCCCGCTGTAAAAGTTAATAACGAACAAACAGTCGTTTAGTTTTAATGTAGATCCCATTCATTTAACATCGGCAGGCGAGTGGGAGCGCCGCGCCGCTAAAGGGTACTCTCTAGTGGTAAAGCCATCTTCACACTGTCATATAGAATTATGGAATAAACTTCATAATTTACATAACCATCAGTCAGAGGACGTCCACTGTTAAACATAGCTCTCTCAATCGCTGTTATTTTGCCTCCAGCCAACAGTTTCATGAGATCGAATTCACGACGAAGATCCCCCATCGGCCGTCAGTCTTCCAACCGCGTCTCCTGTTTATTATAACTTAAGTCTAACAATCCCTACTTACAAATCAATAAGTCAGTAGACAGACTCATCGCCTTGTGCTGCTCTGTAAATATTTTAACTGGTCACATTGTTGCGAACAATCGCACTATTTATCACAAGGTAGATGAGCCAACCGTCTCAATAAGCACTACCCCTCTATACCACTAAACAGAAATATACAAATTTTACTGTGTTCCAGTTCTAAATGTGTTGTGACTATTGAAATCACTGGTGTAACGAGACTCAACACCTTTAGTAACGAGTACGATATGGTGTAGTGTTTATAATTCTAACTAGCGCCACATTGTTACGGACAGGCAAGTGTCGTCTCTTCGTGGAATAAAATAATCAAGAAGGTAAACATTAAGAAGTTAAGTGTGAGGTCAGCCTTCGCGACCTCTGGCTGCACGATAATGAAATTGCACCGTCCGACGCTAATTCAAGCCGCGAGGTGGCGCCATGGGTGGTAACTTATCCCCACCACCGCGTACACCGCGTCTAACTCAAACCAGCCCGGGCACCGTTCAACTTTATTATGTCACCTGCGCTAAGCGAAGAGGTGACGTTAAAAAAAGTCGAATGTTGATCATCCGGTAACCGTATCCCAGCGGTGGGACGATTGTACGCGCGCCGAGTAACACAATATGCGCACGAGAAATAAAAGGCTTTTTAATTTTATGAGACGCCCTTTAAGAGGTTTTAATGTATGCGCTTTTTCTAGACAAGTCCGCGACGCAACTACGGCGTCACTTTTATTTACGTATCGATTCAAAACTAGCGCGCCTTGTTACTCTGAACTTTTAATGATGATGTTAAGAAAATATATTAAATTTCTTATATTTTAATGATGTTAAAAAAAAAATTGAAATTTTTTAGCGTTTTTTTCGATAAGTATAAATCCTTATTTCTGCCGCCGAATAGTAATGTAAAAATCATTTGTTCAAATGCAAGTAAATTGTTAGTCTTAAAGCGATCAGTAAATATAGGTGTAGTGCAGCTACAGTGTTTATCATTCTAACTAGCGCCTCATGAATAAGGGACACACTTAAAATCCGGTGAACGTCCTGCTCGTATAGCCCCTTCATGGTTGACAAAAACAGATTAAAATAATAAAGATATAGTCTCTCTATGAAGTAAGTGGGATGAATAAAGTGCAGCGGCAGTTAGGCGGCGTGGGCCGGACCCGGAGCTGGCGAATGCAACATAAATCGATCCTCCTCTGGTTAACCCGGTGCTTCCGATATTACAAATTACTAACATCATAAATCAGGCGCGTCCATTGCGCGCACCCACGGGCCGACGCGCAACCCGATAAACTGTCGCGGATTGAATTTAATGCGTCGCAATTGCTAATGCCGGAGTCATTGAACAATTCAACTGGTACCCTGGCACAGAGCAGCCGACGGCGGCGGCCGTCCGCCTCACTACTACATATTTATAATGGCCAATTTGCGTTACGGAGCCGCAGCAGGCCGATGCGCAAGGCACTGCTCTCGGGGCCCGCGCACCGCCTGAAAAGGTGGTACCAATTTAGACTTTGAAATTGTCGGCCCTCGTACAGCATGACGTATGCTACCCATTAGTCGCTGAATAGAACGAGCCGGTGACCAAGAAACACGAATAGCCACGTTGAAACTACTGTAGATATTGATAATGAGACGTGTTTAGAAAGGCGACCATTGAGCTCGCTCAACGTTGAATGTATTATAGACTTGATCTAGACAAATTCATTTTATATTCAAATGTGGTGCACGGCATCGCCATAAATGTTTAACAGAATTTAATTCGTATATACCTCATAGATTGGGCTGCAATTATATCTAGAACGACATACACGTGTTGTAATTTACAACAAAATATCTTTGTAGAACACATTTTAAAAATTTTGATCACGTCAACTTATTCTTTGTTTCAGAAGGATCTCTCGGACGACTGCGTGTTCGAAGAGCATATAGAGGAGAATAACTATAACACATACTCGCGGATAAGAGGCGGCAAGAAGACCTTCCTGGCGCTAGACAATAGGGGGAAATCGAGGCGAACGCAGATACCGGTCAGCAGGCCCCTGGGCAACCTGTCGGGGTACGCCCTTACTCTCACGAGGCGGTGGGACGGACAGCGGCAGGCTCAGTGCCCACCGCGCCGCCACCGCGGCAAGCTGAAGCGGCCGCCGCCTTTCCACAGGAACTGCCAGCGCCGAGTCCAGAAGCAGAATCAGAGGCATAAACGCAAGCACAAGAAGGCGAACGATCCGAAAAAGAAGCAGAGGCACCCCAAAGGGCGGAGAAAACACGAGAACGGTACGACAACGACGACGGAGGTGAGCTGGGACGAGTCGACGATGTCGACCATGTCGACCACCGACGTCGAGTTTTTTCGGTCGGCGACCGCGCAGGAGGCGGTCGGACGCGCGTGAGCCCGCTGCTCGCCGTAGGCGCCGCCGTCGCGCTCGCACAATAGCACCGTTCCACACTTACAGTGCAAGAATCTCTGTATCATTCCTTGCAGCCGCTGTTCCGTGCAGCAGCGTAGCGAACAGCGGCTGAGCGCCGGTAGCGCAGTGTCGGCACATGGCCCGGTCACGTCTAATCTGCTTGTAATTCCAATTTCAATTTGTTCACTTTCCCGAACATTTTTGATCGTTTAAATTTGATGATTGCTTGTAAATTTTTATACGAATCAAAAATTAACCAAAAAGGAGTATACAATTATAGACCCTTCTGGATCTTCGTGTAGTTATGAAGATCCTTCGTATAGAACTGCACGATATACCTTTCGGATAATCTCTTTTCCAAATTAGAAATCAGCACTCCAGTGACCCGCTTTGCTAATTTGGTGGCCGAGTTACATCGGGCGTTTCACTTTCTAACATTCGTGTAATGAAATACTCAGATAAGGAATCACATCCAACCAGCTCATCGGAGCGGCGGACGCCGGTGCAGTTGTACCGTATGACGACAACGAAATGATATTATTCTACCAAAGCTACTGAAATTATCTATCTCAATTTATATTCCTAGTTCGCTTTAAAACGTAGGTTTATCGGCATGATTCCAATTGTCATAGTTACTGTTACTTATCACGAAATTATTAACGTAGAAGCTATTGATAAAGTTAATAATAAATTTAATTGAATGGATTTTATTAAAACTCTTCAAGTTTATCGTTTGGTAAGGTGGAACTGTGTTAGGGTAATGTTTAGGATTCCTGGACGCGTCTACGAGGTCTAATTCAATATCAAAATAACTAAGTTTGTTCAATCCATCATCAGATTATTCTTTTGAACATAAAACTCTTTTCTACATGAAGGCTATGTTTCTACCGAGTTGGTGTTTTCTTAACTACATAATTCATCGAATTAAAATTTTCTGGAAGATGTATTTATGCAGTGTCCTCTGGCGGCGATTTTGAATGGAACCGCCGAGGTTATTTTTTCTTTTGCACTCAATGATACGAACAGGAATCGTAGGAAGGTTTTGTACTTAGTTGGATGATTGGTGGATTAATTTCATAAGAAATTGACTGAAAATATATGACTGAGTAATGTAGGTTCGATGGTTTCGGAATAGATAAGGCATTGTGCGGCGGACGGCTGGCTTAAGCTTTGGCGGATCAGAGACAAGCGGCCTCGTCGACTATTTCCTCTTTCAGTTATGATGAACGGGATTTACTTTCCCGATTTCTGGTACTGCGGGACCGCTTGTCTCGGGCCGTACAAAAATTAAATTAGTGATAAAAGTGAACGGCGACGAAGTGACTATTAGTAGATAGCTCTTAAAACGTGTATCTAATTTGTAAATTATTTATTTTCCATAGAAAAAGTCGTATTTTGTTAACGTTTTAGTTGATGTTTTTTTTTTAGTTATTATTATTATTCTCTTGTCCCCTTTAGTTCCAACCGAATGTAGATACGTAGGATTTCATACGCTTGTACTTTTAGTGAGCCAATTTTGTGTATTATATTATTGTAGTCGGTGCGGTGGCGATATTTGCTTTTTACATGGTTTTTGTTTAAAAGTATGGACGCATTGATTGTGATTGTGATTGTACGGACCTAAAGCGAGGTGACATTCGTTTTAGCGGACCCCCGCACTATGATGACTTGCGCAGTTTTGTAGAAATTCCTTGAGCTTCGGCGAAACAATTGTACTATATTCAACTCACCGTTTTTGTTACAGATTTCTCGTCCAAAACTTCGTAATTAAACTTCAACAAACACTAATGATAATTAATATGTTAGTACAAATATTGTTAATATTTTATGGAAACTATAGGATTTGAACATCTCAATTTAATAATTTTTTCGCCGATTAAAAGCCAAGAGTTTTGTTTTATATCCGCAAGAAGCTTTATGAATGTACCTATATGTTATATGTTAGTCGAGTGATATGTCAGTTAATTTATGATGTATGTATTTTATAAAGGAGCGAAAACGACACAAAATACTTACAGCATTTACTCCTCATAATAAATTCGATGACAATCAACATTGATGTATCGATTTGTGTCCTTTTCGAAATAATGATCAATTAATCGATTATCGAGTCAACGATTACTCGATTCGTTATTGTTCTTTATGTAAATGAATTTCCGTGCGATTTTAACACTAGAATAGCACCAGTATTTGGATATTGTGATAAAGTTCTTCATTTCAATATCCTTAGTTTCTTTATTAGTTTTATATGAAATTTACACTGTAATTTCAGTGATTCGACTTTTTTAACTTTCAAAGTGGTTAAACTTTACACCTAAACCATCATTTGATATTTGAAAGTGTTGAATGTGATGTATACATAACCATCCGAATGCAAACGGTTGTCACAACAGCGAAGAACCTTTTCAATGTTAACATTCTAACATAGTAATTTAGGTGCTAAACATACTGTAAATATCTTACCCAAATATATTACACCCGTCACTAGCTTAAATTTCACTAATGTTACCATATAAAACAGTGTATAACAAAAATCGAGTTTACGTTGAAAAGGTTTTACGATGAAACAACAAGTTTGCGCAACTCTGTACTGCCGAAATGTATAATACAAGTTAATATTAAATGTTATTTATACACAAGTGCCATAATATACCTAATTGTCTGGTTTTTTTTTCCACCCGTCCGGGGGGAGGGGGAGGGGATATTGTTAATTTCAAATGTATTTCAATCTCGCAACTTTCTGTCATACGGTGTAACTGTCCGAGGGCCGGGCTGTGCGCCGGCGCCGCTCCTGAGCTTTACCAGAACGAACAATTCTCTCCGTGAGGCCAAATCAAAACTAACCCACTTAAACGTTTAATTACAAACTGATTTGTTACATTTATATAAACACGATTGTTTTTGTTCTACATTGAACGAACGATAAACAGGAATACAATATTAACACAAATTAATACCGGAAACGGGTGCTAAAGTTAACGTTCAAATCTGTATGAAAATTAAGTAATGTTTACATTAATTAGTTTATTATTTAACTTAATCACCTGAAAGTTATTAATGGCTGACAAAATGTTAATAAGCATTATTTTCCAGTCAACATTTGTGATGGTGAAAATTAGGGTCACGAGGTACAAATATCAAACTCGAATTATTCTTGAACCGTTTATACATATTATAATATTATTTATATTATATTTAAATCGCGACTTCGAAAAATGAAAGTCCTAAGAAACTGCGAAAATCCTTAAAAATATTTACAGCACCAACATAAACAAATAATCGCTGACCGTCTAGGTAGACGGCCACCGGCTGGAGTGGTATGGTGTGGTATCTAGTTACCACCCCAGTTAATACTTCTACTGTCAAATACAAATGAAAACATTACTGTGTTCCGGTTTAAAAGGTGCCATAAGCTAGTTAAATAACTGTGGTAACGAGATTTAACACCTTACGTCCCAAGACAACAAGCGGAATATGGTGTTGTGTATTTTCAACCGGCGCCACATTTTGTAAACATTATTACATAGAATATAATAAATTATATTTTGATTTTATTGCAAAACTATAATAATTATTAAATAAGTGGGTTAGTTTTATATCGGAATGAAGTTAAATGTTACAAGTAAATAATTTGTTCTTTGTGTAAGTGAATCCATTCCCACCAACCGGCGCAGCACCGGCCGCACTGCCCGCACCTCACTCTATAGGAACGACAAGAGGGGTCAAACAGTATTAATTAATTAATTTCGATATCTTTACATGTATGTAAAATAATTAAGAACTGAACGTTCGCGCGTCTCCTATCGCAACTGTACAAAATGCAGAAGTTTTTATTAAAAAAACAATTAATGAAGTTGTGTATAGTCTTAAAATGTTTCTAAAGTAGAATTAAAAAAGTTCGCCTTTTTATGTAGATTTACCAAATGATGATCGATCGAAACTTTTAGACAATAACTTTTTACAGCCTCTTTTACCGACAAATAAATAAAAACAATTCTTTAAATACAGTGTGATGTTTGATTTTATATCCCCATACAGTAAACTGTACTCTGAGAGAAAGTGTTTTATTTTTTTTAAGTGCGATCCCACGATCCCACCTGGTTTTGGGGAGCAATATGATCTGTGGTGGTAACGCGCATTGACCTAGTAAATGCCTATTCAGTCTTGTTGTTCCTCTCCTTAGCTGTTTTTAATCAAAATGAGAAGCCAAACCTTCTTGTGTTATTAGGAATCATAAAATAACAGTCATAACTGATAACAATTTTCTGTTACCAAAGACTGTATAGATAAGTACCGCCGCAGCGACTAGTTTTACCGCCAAACAATAATGTACTAGTATTACTATATTTGCAATAATACGATTTAAGATCGTCGCAGCCAATAAAATTACTGTAGTAACGATATTCAACATCTTATACTCCAGAGCGACGAGCACAATGTAGTAGTAGTAGTATAGGAGTGCAGTGTAAGTAATCCTAGTAGCTCCACATTCTTATAAAAGTTGGACTCGTTGCTTTGTCAAATAAAAAAAATACCTTACACATATTTTTGTGTGTACACAGTTTTAGGATATATGAAATTAAACTTTGTATATTCTCTAATGCAGTTCTGTAATGCATTGCATATACTGTATTGTTTGTACCGAGAACTTAATCACTATTCTTAGTTTTATTAATGATAAAAAGTTACATGAAGGTGTTATATTCAACAATAATATTATTGCCATGTTAAAAAAAAGGATTTCTCTAAATTAACAGAAAAAAAATATTTACAAGAAATAATTCAAAAAACACATTTTACATAAAAATCTTATTGTTTTTGAGCATTAAAATATAACAAGAGATTGCATAAGTGATGACATTTAAAATTTGTACTAAAGTTTCATTACTGTATAACTATATCAAAAAATACTGACTAATAAGCTGTTCATATAACACTGATTAAAAAAAGGTTTCCACAACAGCACACATAAATAAATAACCATTAATAAAATATTATTTTCAAACCGTAATACAATGTTATGGAATTAATAATTTAAAAAGTATTAAAAAATATAAAACGTATATATCATAAGTAAAAACATATAAAACAAATTAAACTAAATAGTAAACGCATTAAATGTTGTTTAGTTTTATGTAAAAAAAAATAATATTACATAAATACTTTTTTACGAACAGTTCAAAAAAATATTATTATCGTCTATGGTACGTCAACGCTGACAGCACAGATAAAACTACATCGATTTTCTTACGTCTCGGTGGCGGCCATTGTACATCGAACGGAGGTCGGACTTTGCTCGATGCTTTACTCGCTCGCCATCTTGTTCCACAAGTATAATTCTGATATCTTTCGATTCGATACAAATTTATAATCGGTTTCGGTTTTACGTTCATCAGAGTTTTTTTGGCGGCAAATTGATTAAAGATCAATAATCGATTGAGTAATGAAGAAAACATCGTCGTTAGTATGGCGATTCTTCGATCGCTTAGAGGAGAATAAGAGATGTGTGGCGGTGTTGTGTAAATTATGCGACTCGCAATATAAGTATTTCGGAAATACGACGAATTTGAGAACGCATTTGGTTAATAAGCATCCTATTCAGTGGGAGTTGTTGCAAAATGGTACTTTGGACGAGACGACGTATCGCGCCTTTGAAGACGACGACAGCACCAGCCATTCGGCGGTCGCGACCAAACGAAGGAAATATGTAAAAGTCTACAAGAACGACAACGTACGTTATTCGGTATCAGTTGATCTTAATAAGAAAAAACGGAAGTCTACTGAAGACTGCGCAATGCCAGTCATTGAAATACAAAGGGTATTTACGATGTTCTGTATAGGTTATGTTTTTGTTATCGCTTGAGATTGATAATGATGTTATCGCTACGGGCCACGCTATCGATTCATGCCGATTACTTTGTTGATTGCAATTTGCATATCGAATTTGGAGCAATCGATTCATTTATTAAACATACATTTCTTTTTTTTGTTCACACCTGAAATTAATCAGTCAAAAATAATCCTGTAATATTTTACTATCTGAACTGCCTGTTGCTGCCTCCCATAAAGAGGACTGACGCTCGGGCGAAGGTCACGGGAAACTGCTGTAGGCAGCCCTGTCTAGCCTTGAGCGGTTACCGGCTGATGATGATTATTATTTTCTAAACTTAAAACTGTATTACTTTGGTAATAATATCAACAACAGTCTGCGGCAGTCCACTGCTGGACATATGTCTATCCTAATGTAAACATTTAATCATAATAGTATAGCAAATACATATAAACATACAAACAATGTTCAATATATATATTGAATGTATTCTGTCCTCAACTTATATATTCATTACAGGTTGATGTCTTGGACAATTCTGAAACAGACAATGATCATGGGCATAATGAAGAGTCAGATACCACAATCATCCACCAAATGCATGAAAGCCGGCCTTCCGACGAAGAATGGCTAGAGGATGACTGGACAGCACAAGTGGAAACTTACGAACCGAAGAGAAAGAAATTAAAATACAGGCAAATAAAAAGAGAAGTAACATCGCCAACTCAAACTAAAAGTGTTCCAAATTACATTTACTGTAAACCTCTCACCACTAAACCGCACACACAGTCCCGAGTGTCTGGGGAAGTAGTCACTAAGAAGGATGAGTTTTCAGTGTTCGGTGAATACATTGGTAATAAATTAAGAAAATTCAAGTCGTACCAGACGAGTGTGAATGTTCAACAAGTGATAACCACTATATTATGGCAAGCTGAATATGGGGTGTATGATAATTTGGACTCTGTGAAGAGGATCGTGCTGAGCACAGTGCAAGAGATGGACAGCACACAGCACATGAGTCACGAAGAGGTACAAGTGAATTCACAGGATATAATCATTGATGAGAAAGGTCATGAAATTAGTATTTCTGGAGGAGAAAACATAACAGTAGTGGAAGATTGAAAATTTAACATTGTATTCACTTTACAATACTTAACCATACATTAACTTATTATATAGTTAACTGATTCTTCATATTTCATATGAAATAAGCTTTGAAGTTGTAGTAGTGTATATAATGCTTGTAATGTGTACAAGGGAGTGTATTAAGTCATTTAAAGGTGTAATTTGTTTTACCGTTTTGATTGTAAATAAAGTAAAATTTATGTTGAGTAATGTCAGTAAACATTTTACACATAAATTATTTCTTTTATTCATCCTTGTTCAGAAACTTAATAATTAAAACAAAAATCATTAAATGATATTGATATATTTACTAGTTTTTGATTCATCCCATCATAAATGAAAATATTATTTCATAAAACAAGTTTAAGAATAATTTTAATATTAACTGTCTCTATTGCATAGAACTTAAGCATGTGCCTTTTAATACAGAAACCCTAGGTTATATTCCATTGCTACAAAATGCAATTTGAAAGGTGGTAATCTTTTCTAACATACCTGGATTTTAATGTTTCACCATGAAGGGACCACAAGAGATTTCTTCTCAGGACCCACCTAGTTTTTTTTAATCATAGCCATGCAATTAAGAACCTACCTGGTTAGCTACAGTAGATAGCAGTCATTTGAGAGATAGCTTTCAGTTCAGCACCCTTCATTACCCACAGCCCCATTTTCACCTAAAATCATGTGAAACTGATGTTAGGTATTAGCTTGTTGCGGATAAAAAAATCTCCTAACGGTGTGCGCATGCGCGACCCATTTGCTATTTCTTTTTCCCATCACTTCTCTCTTTCATACGCCGATCAGCTGTTCTGTCAACATGGCCACGCTAGGTCGTACATCCACAAAATTACTAAAAAAAATTAATGTTTTGCCCCTTATTAGTCGCGACCTAAAACAAATAAGTTATAAAAATGTAAACAAAATCTTGTGGCCAAGGTGTGCGTGTGTGTTCGGTGGTGCCGTTGTGTTATACCTCGCTAATAAATCATACAAAGCGAACACGGTATACGCTTTAAAAGCAAAGGTTAGTACTTCTAATTAATACTAGACTAATGCTAACATAAACAGATAAATTTAAAATGGTTCGTGCATAAAGATGATTTTTTCGTAGAAACTAAGTTATATGTCGAATTATGTGCACAGAAATCTATAAAAATAATTTAAGAAGAAGTTAACATTTAAATGTGTTTCTGTAATAAATATTACGTCATTGCAATATTTTTTTTGTTCGTAAAAGTTATATATAGTTCGCAGCTGGATACAGAATAACAACGAAACAAGACGTTTGACGTTTAGTGTTGCGTTCATAAATAGATGCGTTCAGGTTGTCAATATCCATTTTCGTATTACAATAAATTTTAAAAAAGATAAAAAACTTTGTGAGTTAAAAATCAAAAGTTAATAAATATAATTTTAGGGTAAAAAGGTTAATCTTACATAAAGCAACTGAAATTTATTCACAATAATTAATTTATACTATGCCGCTACCAATATTTAACAATTAATTAAAATATCTTACTAACGTAACGTTTTAATATTTTAAGTACCATGAATATCCCCGAAGCAGCTTAATATTTTTTTAAAAAGGTCCCCACGACCTCAAATTAATGTGATCGATTAATAACGTCGCCATATCCCTGAGAATTGGGCCCTGCAGGAGCTTTTTAATTTTTTTTTTTTTCATTTAACATAACACGTGTTAAATGCAGTAATGAGTTCCCGGGTGGTGAATCGTTAGTAAGAAAGAAGACGAATACTCCTCGATTTTTCAATTCGATTTTTTTCTTTCGGAATTTTACTTTTTAAACTGTCACTTAGCTCGCCTATTGCGATAGGGTTGATGCAGTTTTATATAGTGCCCATTAATTTTATTAAGAAGACGTAACCTATTATTACTATCAAAGGTGATTTTAAGTAAAATCATATGCCTCAACAAATTTTTTTTCTTAAAAAGTTCGTATTTTTAAGTACGTTTACTATGTTTTTAATTTCTTTGTCTTTGTATTTCGCCATTTTCATTTATAAAATAATAATATAATCTGTATATCAAATAATAATATCATCTGGTCGATGGTCATCGTGTTTTATTTAAAGACGAATTAAACTATTATGCTAATTGTAAATGATTTTTTTAATTATTATTATTTATATACCGCAGAAAAGCAATGAAATTTTTGGGATATTGAGATTTATTATCTCATCTATTGTAGTATTTAAGTACTGCAAAAAACATACACATACCTACATTAATTATTGAAAGCTATTAGTGAATCCTAAATTAAAACTATGACAATTTTATTTCCTTTATAAGTTACCTGTTTAAGTCTACAGACCCGCTGTGAAATACAAAGTTCTTTTTTTTAATATTAATTACTGTAATTATTTTCTTGGACTTTTAACGTCTTATGAATTTTTAACAAAACGACTGGATTGAAAGGGATCTTAAAGATATGAACTAATTATTTTAAAATACTTGATGAAGACCAACATATAATCACAGCTACATTTAAGTAATGTCTTAGTCTCCTATAGCGTCCGTTGTATGAAAGCTTACAGTTAATACAAAAACCAGTTATTACGAAAATTCCCTTTACGTATCCCCGCCAGATATCCCAGATGCATCATAACTCCGTTCCAACCACCCTACCGTAAAACAGTTTTTGGATCAAACTCCCCGGTTGCGAGACTGTATATTATTTAATGAATATAGCGATCTCTTAGATATTCACCACAATTTACCCACCAAGCTCCGACAAATATTAATTAATAGTTTTTTGAATAGTTGATATTAGTGTTTCTTAAGTCATGTCTCATACAGTGGTAATTTAAATTGACAACTACGTTTTTTTTTTGTGTGTACACCCACATTTTGCTAGTTAATAATTTTGTGTACGAATGTTGTAATTACCCGTAATTGCTTTGTTACATTATGTTTTTTTTATATCTTGTAAGTATTTCTTGTTATAGTATAAATGTAAACAGGCGTTGGTAAATCAAATAAATAAAAAACTTAGATGCTCACTACACACAATCAACATCAACCATTTGTCAACGTTCGAATGCGAAATAATGATTTTCTCGAATGCGTGCGACATTAATGAATCGATTCGCATACTATTCGAAAAGCATACTAATAATGGCGCTTTTAATGTTCCGTGAGATAATGAAAAAAAAATGGCTAGATTCACTGTCATCTAAATAGATGGGGAGTGAAATGTCAATTTCCTCTTTCCTAAACCATTATGTATATATAACTAAAGTATGCAATAGATACTGTAGTAATCTTCTTATATTATCTTAATCTTTATTTTATTTTTTTACTTCAAAGCAATGGTCAGCAAATTCAACTGATGTTAAGTGATACTCCCAACTCAACCGTATAGTGTTTATCGCCTTAAATCTACAACAAGTCTCATTATTCCAATAATTTCACTAGCAAAAAAATAAATAACTAAAAATAGGAACTTTTTTCATAAATTATATAAAAACACGTCCCGGAAAAAGATTAGATTTATGATTTTTTTATGCCTGTCTGTTTTATATAATTTGAAGAGATTTTTAACGTTTGTCTGTGCTTAAAATGTTCTGTTTAAAACGTTGTTCAGCATCGGTTTGTTTTATTAATAATATATGTTAAATATTTATCAACTACATACTTTTGTCTTCTGTTGTGTTCATATTTTTTTTGATGAAAAGTTTGTCTCGTAGGTACGTGTAATGGTAAATAAAAATATATTCATTGCTTTGATTAACATTTGTGGGTTTTGAAAGTATTTCTTATTTAAAATCTAAATTTTACCTAGTTAGACCTTGGGTATTTTGTCTTCTTCTTAAAGTGACTCTCCATTACTTGAACTTGGCCAATGGATTAGAGAATTTGTGCCTATCTTGAGCTCCATGGAGTAGCTTTACATTGGTCATACAGACCACTTCCTAATGGTTCACAACCAGTATTTTTTTCGGAGGCCTTCTGCAAAAGACTCGTTGTAGTTTTGACTTTTGTATTCTGCACTGCACCTATTTTAATGTGAAGCAATTGTATCTAAACTTGTGTAAAGTTCGTGGCTTATAAATAATTCAATAAGACATTAGCACTATTTCAAGCTTATTTCGTATGAATCGATTGTGCCGCCGTATTGACGCCATTTTGTAATGATTCATCGTCAAAAATCTAGACAGAAATCGGTCCGGATTTCCTCTTAACGTCCTACATTGCATTCGGCACTAATAGAATCATTGTTTTTAGTTTTAGTCATTGTTTTTGTTATGCGCTTTGAATAAGTAATAGAATTTACCCAATGTTTGCGCATGTTAACAAAATAAATCATCTGTGCTGTACTAAAACTTGTGAATTTCCAGTTTATGTATACTGAAACTAGATTAAGACGTAAATACAAATATTAATTACACAATCCATATATAAAGAAATAAAATTGCTCGACGACGTCAGTGTTCTCATCTAAATGCTATATCTTCTTTTAAGTCGTATTTCCTTATGACTGAGGGTCGTGGTCGTAATGTGTAGTGAACTACACGAATACGTTCTTGTTAGTTATAATGGAGTGGTGTTGCCATCGCCTTCTCCATTTCAAATAGCAGTCCGACTGCAGATGGTCATCACATAGATATGTAGATTTCCTCACGATGTTTTCCTTTACGGTCAAAGCACGTGATATTAGTTGGTGTTATACAAACTGCACGTAAATTAAAAAAATCATTGGTACAGGCCGGATTCGAGCTTCGGAGTGGGAGGCCGGCGTTCAAAAATACAAAGTCACAAATACTATGTCGTTATCTCAATATTGTAGATCACATTTTGATTTTAATCATGGGCGAATCATTTTATAGAACTAAACTAAATCCACTTAAAAAAACTTAACATTTTAAATCATCGAAGATTTTAAAAGGAAACTTGAAAACTACTAATAAAAGATAACTCATTTACATAGAGACTATGGTATCTGATGCCATGGTGTCACTGTAGATTCTGAATTGGATTCTTTCTTCCTTATCCGCGTAGTGAGGTCTTCGTACGTATGATTCAACCTTAACAATTGACGCTAGTACCTGGACTCCTGACATCACTCACGTCACCATCTAGCTCCTAGCGCATCTTTATTTACAATATAAGGCTATGTGGACACAGGTATATACTGTTTATATCCACACAGGCGTATTATTAATTTATTTCGTTTAATTATTTTGTATATACAATACAAATATACTAACGGAGAAGTACAGGCAATCTTTATTTATTTAACAAGGCAATGCGACAAGCAAGGCGTTTACCTGATGGTAAGTGATTCCCATGCTCTATTTGATGGAGCTGCTGTAGCACCTATCTTGACGATCTCTGGTAACGGAGACCTGCACCCAGTTCACTTTGAATTTTCTACCAGATCTCTTTAATGAGTAAGCTGATATAGGTAATCACAAGTAGAAACTGAAATGATAAAATCATCTATATTCGACATCCGCCAACCCTTATTTGACCAGGGTGGTGCGAAATAACCCTGTGTACCTGCAGAAGGAGCTGTTATTATTAAATATAAAGAAATCTTTTAGTAAAATCGAATAAAGAAATAATGTATGTGTACCAGGCTTTAAGGTAATGGAAGCATAGTTCACCGCCTTGCGGTTTCAAAGCATTTGGTAGTCTTTATTAGTATTGCCGATGCGTTTAAGTAACGCACAGATTGAACCAGGGAACGCCCGGCGATAATTTTGCTGTTTCCTCAATGCGTCATAGCATCTTTAAATAAACCGTTTCTATATCGACAAGTGATTAACAATCGGAATTCCTTTTAATCAACATGATAACTGACGAAGAAATTGCGTTAAGTGGAGTGAGATACTTAATGTTATTGATATGAAGTGTAAAGTGCAGGAAGTTCAAATAATAGTCCAAAATTGTATTCATTTTGCATTATTGCATTTAACCAATATTAAAAAAAAATATAGTTAACAATATCACTTTTGAAACTAATACACGAATATTGGGAACAGAAGTGTAAAGATGTTAGAATATCTAATAAAGCCAAGTCATTTCATAAAGAATGTCATAGAAGGAAATTGAAAAATGGAAAAGATAAGGAAAACATCAGTTGAACAAATAAATGAAAATTAAACATTATACCAAGAAATCAATAAGGCATGAGGAAATACTCCATGATGTGGAACTCAGCTATTACTTGGTATAATGGTTTTATGGCCAAATTTTGGATTTAAGTTTGAAATTAGGTTTGTTATTTTATGATTATTAAATAAAAGTTTGTTTAAGATGTATAACTTCATTATCATCATCAGCCCGTAGCAGTCCACTGTTAGACATTGAGCTCTCACCAAAAAGAAGGTTTTTCAGCTGTCTCCCACCACGCTGGCCTAATGCTGGTTGGTGAGAACCCAGAGACTAGTTTGTGGTTTAGCAGAATGCACCATGAGCAGGTGATGTTGACTAGAGTCTTTGTTATGTGTGACCCATTACACCTTGATGCATTATATTGTATTCATAACTTCAGTAATTATTCTAGATACAGCTCGCTTTTAACATGAATGCAGTAATATATGTATATACACAGCTATTTAGCGGTTAAGTAGGCTTTGCGATTACAGACAACAAATCTTCGTAATATTGACCATAACAACAGAATTAAAATAAATATTAACTTCATGGGATTACTTTATAACTTCGCTTATTATGGGTGGTCCGTATATTGGCACTTATTCCGATTATACGTTATTATCGTAAAAAAATTATATTGCAGCAAGCTATTAAA
The DNA here is from genome assembly GCA_018246255.1 of Pachliopta kotzebuea. Taxonomy (NCBI): domain Eukaryota; kingdom Metazoa; phylum Arthropoda; class Insecta; order Lepidoptera; family Papilionidae; genus Pachliopta; species Pachliopta kotzebuea. The sequence goes on from DWLS01000638.1 coordinate 21,834, forward strand.
CGTATTTTTATAATACAACGAGTATACGTAATTTGAGGGCAAAGGCCAACGCCCTAAATGGTCGCGAGCCCTCAATCTTTAAATCTTTTTCTTTTAAACATGCGCCTATTCAACCTTTTGTTGGGACCTCTCATTTAAGATTAAATCTTTTCATTGGTCTCTAGTGACACTTGGCAAATGGCCGATTATAACACGTGTTTAAAGATCTCTCTAGAATTTCTGTGTAATAGTTTCCAAATGCCATTTTATCTCACTTTCACATGGTATAAATGACAATAAAACCATGTATGGTTATGTATGCTCGTTTAGAATACTCTTGCTCTTATGTATTGTCAACTGAAACAGTGATATGTAGGCCGGCAGATTTACAACTTAACTTAATTTACAACTTGATAGCAAGGCCTCTTCAAAAAAAATCATATACGTTATATTTAACTCTTACGTTGATACTTCTTTTTCACTCAATCCAAAAATATAATGTTATAGTGCCGCTTCGTATGTTCATTTAACTCTGCTTTAACATCACGAGATCAAGTGCTATCTTAATTGTTAAGTACAAAGACATCAAGAGTCGATCTTCATATTTCACCCCTCACCTCAGTATATGCTGCAGCACTTCCGTTATTACTGCATACAGTTTTCCAGCAATAGGTGTAGATGTAGCGGAAAGGTTGGTTTATCTACTTAAGCAACTTTGTGAATCAAAATTGGTAAATCATAATTAGTATATTTTAATACGACTAGGATGATAAAGGGTGTAATTATTGGACAATATAATATATAAGTTGTTGTTTGTTTGTATCCAAGTTTTTGGACTTTCTCTTGAATTGTCTCAGTTAGCAGTAGTAAATACATCAGTCTATAATATAGCACTGATTGAACTAAATTAACTCGTCAATGTAAAACCTACAAACCTTAGAGAAATTTCATCATCCTATTCAGCTCTCAGTCGCCCGTGGTACGCACAAAGCCCAATGTTATTTATACATTAGTGCGTTTTACAATCCCAACAATCCCTCTCGTGACATATACGATGCCCTGCAATGGGATCGACAACAAATTATCTCATTATAACAACGACGTTGTAAAATATGATGCGATAAACAAAAAAGCTGTCGCATGCTGACCAACAAGAATTGGATCAATGACTACATGGGTGGTCCTTTCTAAGAAACACCCTTTTGTTAATGGCCCACGGGGACAATACGGCACCGTTTATCGAAGGGGGTGAGCGCCGATTTTGGACTAGCCCGTGAATAGCCCCGGGGCTGATTTACTCCCAGTCGTGATTCCGATGTTATCATGGGGTCATTCAGTGTTTTGTTACGAGCTCATGTCCTGCCATTTGTTAGTTTTTTCGCCTTTAATATATATAGATTTTTTTCAATTCTGTTACCAGTGTGCTACAGTTCTAGCAGGAAGCGGGACGATTGAGGGATTGATTTACGGTTAGTTATTCGTTTTTATTCGATGTCCAATTTTAGATAGATTCAAAAGCACATAAAAAGGAAACATTAGAAATCCTTTGTTATCCTTATTGTGATATTCTAATCCGAACACACTTTAATTTTCTTATTTATGTGCTTATTATAATTTATGTAGATATCTATGTTATATGAAAAAGTGTTCCGTTAGAATTTCACGTGTATTCTGATGCAAACTTTTGTTGAAAGGATAACTGGTGTCTTTTTGCTGATATCATTTAAGCTTGCTCATTCAAAACAACATTATTCACTAATTGTAGACGCTTGTGGTTAAAATAACTAACATATTAACATAATTGAATTAAAGAGAAGGCTTAGTGAAGTCTTTCGGGAAGATAATTGTCGTTTATATAAACAATTCATCTCTATTAGATATCGTCATTGAGCTTCGGGTGAAGAGTACAACAAATTTTGTGAAGAAGTAAATTCGACTAATATTCTCTGATGATGTTAGCGCTGACTCGTCTTTTGCGACGTATACAGCTTATCTGATACTGGGCACGCGGACCACGGGGCCCACGGCCTATTGTATTCGACTAACCACGCTAAACCAATGTTGGAGAAATGACCTAGGCTCTCTCCTTGTGATAGAATTCTCGACCCAATAGTATGAACATTAAGAGGGTTGTTTACTTTTAAAAGTAAGAGAAATCACCAATCATGAACAAGATTTATACGATGATATACAAGCTGTTGAATCTGACCCGACCGACTGAATCAACCGATCGTGGAACAGTGAGTTTGTACAAATATAAAAAGCAACAAGAGTAAGGTTCACGACGATCATAAATTAAATTACAGCGGTTCGTTAATCTTGACAAAACGTTGGTGAGTCCGACAATAGGAGTCGGTAACCGACAGCACAGTCTGCTCCGGCGCCGGGGATTCGATTTCGCGAATGAGAAAAAATAGTTATACGGATAAACGAAGCAAGAATATACTTATTATATGTTCAAATTGTTATTCCTGGCATTGAAATAAAAAAAAAATCATTTAGTTAATGCCTTCGACATTGTCTACCACCTTATGTGATACAGAGAAGGAATGAGATATTTCTCTAGGTCCACTACATTGTGTGATCAATGAATTATTAGTGCATTGCACTACACTAAACCAAGCACTAATTACACTAAAACTAATAGTATTATAGTATTTACATTAGATTACATAATAGTCTATAGAGAAACCGTTCTCAAAGTTTCTTATAACAAAAATTACCACACTCTCTCTCTATTAAATTAACCGTTCACATAATTGCCGGTTGGTTTGGCATTGGCTATAATCTAATAGTGTTCATTCGAGGGTTCAGTCCTTAATTTAATAGAATTCCCCTTTTCTTTGTCATCAAATTAGTATTAATCAATTTAATTTTGAAATGCGTATAAGATCGCAAATGTTAAATTCCGTATTATCACTAAAACTTTGCTCCATACCTTAAGGTGATGAAGGAGTGAAAAATAAATTTAATGAAATTCTACTTCAAAAGAAATGAATTAAAAAAAATATTGGTTCGGTGTTAAATTTAAAATTTAATAATGAATAGATTTCTTAATGTTGCTATTGTTGAGACGCAGAGTCCTCTCTTACAAGTAGTCCAAGGCGATTTGTTGACCAGGCTAGCAGATGGGTTTAAAACGTTGTGGCAATTCGAACAACATGACATGTGCAAATATTACTGTGTACCGGTTTGCAAGGTGCTGTATGCTAGTGAAAACACTGGAATAACGAGACTTGACAACGAACGTCTCAAGCCGGCAAAGTGATGCTGTGTATTCCATCTGAACCAGCGCCTCGTTGTTATAAACAAGCGTATCATTTACCATCGAGAGAAAGCTTTGTTTAACTCGACGAATAAAACAAATAAAACTAACTCTAACGATTTGTTTTAAATTTAAATATATTACGCTGTTTCAGGTATTAAATTCAAGCAGTGATATATGTTGAACTATATGTTAGGATTAAGACAACAACCGCGGCGGTTTATCCGGCCCACATCAGTACATGTCCGAGGATAATGTAATTAACGATAACGGTGACATCTGCCGTTTAGTGGCGGACTTCTGTGGCAGACCGCCGCCAGAAACGTGTCCTGGACTTGGAGACAGGCCAAGACAAGGTTCGCTCGTCGCCGACTTTCCAAACAGGCGTCGTATCACGGAAGGAAACGCGCTTTCAGGGCTGTACCGCTCTAAAAATTTACTTCCTCTATACTGTTATATATGATATAACGACTTTCCTTCGTTATTAATATATCTCTAAGTAGACAACAATAATATTAACATTTTGATTTTACTATACCTAACTTAAGGCGTTGTATTTAGTGAAATACTGGAACTATTAGATTTTGAATCTATTGTTACAGATTAAACGTTCAATATGTTGCTATTTAATTACCCTCAAATTAATTTTGATGGTTAAAAATGTTTCGAATCATTAAATGACCAGTCTACGTGTAATCTCAAAAGATATAAAATTCCTTTAGTTATTCTTAGTTGATTAAAGCTTGTCTTTAAAAAAGATATTTCTGGAGGCGTCTCTCAGGGCGTTTGCTTAGGGCCTTATTATATCTCTTGTCTATCAGGCACAATCGCTATATCTTAAATAGGCGGCGGCTCGCCTTTCTAACATGAATCCTGCGTGTTAGACAGTACCGCTTTCTGTCCGATCGTTGCTCACTGTCCCCTCTTTCCTTATTCGTCTTATTTCCATTTCATGTTTACTTATATCTTCGGGTCTTAAGTCTATCTTTATATGCAAAACTAGACACTTTCACGCTTAAAATTTGCTTGAATTACCTCGGTACATAATTTACGTTAATTTATCTCGTTTTGTTCTACTTATTTAAATATCTATTTAGTTATTTGTGCTTTTGAATATTTCTCTTTCCTTAAAATTTCTGAAGTTCTGTTAAGTAAAAACTATAACACGTTATAAATGAAAGGAAGCTTGACTTCAAAAAAAGCTCTTCGTTGTTCTACTTGCATATAGTATATAATTACACTTTTTTTTATATGTAATCATATAATCTCCTTCCCTTGCTGAGCTTAACCAAAAATCTGTTATCGCAAAAAGTCCAAACATTAGTCACAGGGGAGCAACCCCCCACGAAATGTCAACGACAAAACCCAACGCTCTACTTAATCCATGGCTTAAGGAATTTTTCAATCAGACACATACATGCGACTTCATAATTTGTTTCACAGTTGGACCGCATGAGAATCCTGTCGATAACGATCTGTCTAATGGAAAAAACACTTTATTTCTTTTATATTTTAGATCGAACATGCGTTGGTGATGGTGGTGGAGTTCGAAAAAAAGGAGAAATGGCGCTTACAATAGACCGCGGTCATTGAAACAAATCTGTTAGGGGCTTCGTTGAGGGTAAACATATCCTTAACAGGATCACTGAGTCGTTAAGGACTCTTGACTTCGCGCTGCGTTAGATTGCTCTAATGGAAAAGTTGGGGTTCGAAATAGCTTGTTAAATGTACGGTTGATATAATTGGCGATTTTGCTCAACATGGAACAGGCATTAATTTTTAAAACTTATAAATCATTTCTGTACACTACCCCGTTTAACTAGTTCAAGATTAAAAATGCGTTTTTTTAATGTTTTATATAGAAGCAAGATATTTTAAACAATGAACAGTTTACTTGCATAGACAAAAATAATAAAAAATTTCAATGCTTGGAAAAAAATCTATAATTTGCTTATGTTAGATAACATTGTTTCCAGATACAATATTCTCTTGCAGTAAATAATTTAAGAATTACGTATGCATCGCAGTTTATTATCATTAGGTATATAAGCTTTAGAGATTTATAAATTATATACATATAAACAAGCCGAATTGTTTCTAACCCCTGATCCTTTGTATTTTGACTGTTTCTATCGGTTCATACGTCAATAGCTCAAAATTGGTTGGCGTCAGTGCGCCTGCGCAGCCACACGCATTGTTCGATAAACATCTTGTTAGTCAAAAACATTGCCTGCCCCTTCGAGGAACTCCTAACGATGCAATTATAGTTCTTAATATTAAACAATTTATGGTTATTTTGCTACAAAATAGGATTTATTATAGGATATAGAATAATCAGAGACTGCAGAACATTGATAATATTAATTGGTGGATTAATTACGATTATTACAAAATATATTTGAATTATCATACAATTACGGGAGACTAAATATTAATAAAGGCCTCACGAAATAAATGTAATTAGTAATAGAGTTACTGATATTACGTAATTGTACAATTATTTGGATAGAAATATGTCTATTTTGAAAAAAAAAATCTTAGACTTTTTCGCCAAATTATGTAATTCCGTAATTTAAAAGTTCATCTCTTTTTCCCAGTGTCTTATGTACGAACAGTCAATAGCTTTGTGCAGACGTGAGGAAGGTTACACGTTTAAGAACAATTTCCTCATAATAGGACGTTTTTTGAAGGTGTTAAGTGTTTGCGGTCTCCGGCAACAGAGACTAACTACCAGTAAAGTCAGTTTTTAGTCTGTCTAATTTCCGACGAGTTGCCCTATTTTAGTGTGGTCTCCGATTTTTTTAATGTTTTTGTTTAAGTCTAATTAAGAGTGTTATATAAAATAAATAAATAAATAAATAAAAAGCGTTTATTTGTCTAAAAAAAAACTTATAACTATGTACATTATTAGAGAGTAAATTAA